>LS044478.1:9022-20663 GCA_900241095.1 Acartia tonsa | reverse complement strand
AAAAAATTTTTGGGCGCTTCGCGGGCATTTTTAATTATAAATATTTAAAAAAATTTAAATTACCCCCCAAAAAAAATTTACCCCGGGGGTAAATTTTGGGGGGGTATACTAAATTACCCCCCCCCCCAAAAAAAAAAAGCTTGGACGTCTATGCTACCTACATACATATCGCTATTTATGTATCTTATTTATTTATATTTTGTACCTACCTACGTTTTTTTTAATTTTAGGAACCTACGAATCAGAACAACACAGCTCGCAAAATTAATAGATACAAACTAAGTAGGTAATAGGTAAAAATTAATTAAACACATTTTTTTTTACATATTTAAGTTTTAAAAATTAAAGTAGGTAATATTTTTTTGAAAATAGCTAATAAGATTTAATTTTTATATATTTTGATTAGATGTGAGCAAAAAATCCTTTTATTTTATGAACACAGCTGAAACTCTAAAACAAAAATCACAACAACAGCAAGATGACTCAACAGCTGTTGAATAAGAAGTTAGACCAGCTGCAGAAGCAGGTGGACACTATCAGAAATATTTGTATCCTGGCTCACGTGGACCATGGAAAGACAACGCTGGCAGACAGCCTGGTGGCTGCTAATGGAATTATTAGTGCCAGGTAAGAACTTCTAAAGACTTTACATATTATTATGCATATTATTCGTAATAACTACCTACCTATAATATTTTTTACACATTTTCAAAAAACTGGTTTATAGATTCAATCCTTATATCTTTCATAAGTCTCCTTAATTTTCCATGGTTTTAAAAATGGGAGATAAGATAAAAGATGTAAGTTAATTTTGGTACCTTACACACACAAAAAAAAACTTTGTTTAACGTTAGCAAGGAAATCAAATGAAAATTAGTTAAGGAAGTACCTATACTGAATTTTTTTATATTATTTATTCGACTAGAATGGCAGGCAAGCTACGATACATGGACAGCCGAAAGGACGAACAGGAAAGAGGTATTACCATGAAGTCAAGTGCTATTGCACTTTACTATCCTTGTCAGGTAAAATCTATTTAGATCAATCTCTTCTACATAGTTCCATAGCATAGTTATTCTTCTATAACTAAATTATATGCCTATAATTTAGTTATCACAGTTAAAACGCAGATAAAGGTTTAACCCTAGAATTTTTTATTTCTTGTATAGCTTCGATTTCAACATCACAATCAAATAGTATTCATTTTAAAAACAGATATGGTTTATATTGTACTTACTTTATTTTTTTTAAGGAAAAAGAATATATAATCAACTTAATGGACTCTCCTGGACATGTTGATTTCTCCTCCGAGGTGTGCACTGCTGTGCGCCTGTGCGACGGAGCCATTGTTGTTGTTGATGTGGTTGAGGGGGTTCAACCCCAGACCAAGGTGGTGTTACAGCAGGCCTGGGAGCAGGGGATTAAACCATTGCTTGTCATCAACAAGATGGATAGGTGAGGCTAGAGAATATGTACACAACGTTACTTTTATCATTCCTCCATTTCTTACCCATTTATGTTTTTCTTATCACATGAAATCTTCTTAGATTAATAGTACCTAAGGTTTTTTGTTTGTTGATATCATGCTAACCACTGAACTGCAACTATTGAGCTCTCCATTGTAGGAAAAAGTTTCAAAGTTTTATGGGGGTAAACAGAAACACCCCTATACCCCCACTATTGGGCAATATTTGCCCAACCTTGACATCAGTTAGATAAGAATGAGACAATGAGAAACAAATCTAAACCGCATTTGAATACATTACAAATTTTAGGTTGATTGTTGAAATGAAACTTGAACCTAAGGATGCCTATTTTCATATCAAACAAGTTCTAGAACAGGTATTTTTTTATTTACAATAAGTAGAGAGTTTAAAATATTTGTTTTAGGTCTCAACAAAAAGTACGAACTTATTGTCTATTGTATTCCTTAAAATCTCTGATTTTAGGTGAATGCAGTGATGGGAGAATTATTTACCACGCGTATTTTCAGCAGCCAAGAAAATAAACATACGGATGACACACAACCTAAAGGTAAAACTAAAACAGTTTTTCTTAACAAAAAAGACTTAATTTAACTTTTTTTAAACTAAGTGTTTATTAAATTAGGCATACAGGGCACTGGTATGTACTTTTCCTCTCTGCATAAATTGAGTTCCTGTTTTATATTTGATTCATAGTAGTTCCAAACTTTTACAGAAATGAACCCTAGTAATGCGCAAACCTTTTCTTTAAGCCTAAATCTTGTCTGTTTTGGGCCAAGGCATTCCCCAATTATTTTACTATAGATAACACGTATTTGAGATGGCAGCAGCATGTTAAAAGACTATGTACGAACGACAGCAAGTGATGTTGAGCAATTTTTAGTTAATATTCTTGCTTTCTGTTAAAAAGGGCTGAAAAGCCGAGAAAAAATCAGTTCTACCCTAAAATCTAGGTATAAACGTTATGATGTTATCTGAATGTTGTGTTTAGAATTTAAAGATGGAGATGTTTATGATTGGAGTAGTGGACTTGAAGATGCTGATGACAGCCATCTTTATTTTGAACCTGCTTTAGGTAAGATTCGAGTATTAGTTTTTAATGAAACTTTATAACCCTGTCTGAAAGCAAAGTTTTTCTGTAATATGAATATGCTTTACTCTATTAATAATCTTTAATCTATAAAATGTCATATCACTATAGTTGTTATCAGAGTTTCATACATTCAGCTTTTGTATTTTATATTTCATAAAAACCAAGTTTTTTGTCATTAATTGTAATTTGTTTTAGGTAATGTTGTGTTTGCTTCTGCGTATGACGGTTGGGCCTTCTCTATAGATACCTTTATCAATATGTACAGCAAAAAGCTGAACATGAGTGAGCAAGTATTGCGGAAGACATTGTGGGGAGATTTTTACATCCTCGCGAAGGAGAAAAAGATAATGAAAGGTGCCAATGCCAAGAATAAGAAGCCTCTGTTTGTCCAACTAGTGCTGGATAATATTTGGTCCATGTATCAGACTACGCTAGTGGACAAAGACAAGGACAAGTTGGAAAAGATGACAAACTCGCTGGGACTCAAAATTGCGCCACGTGACCTGCGCACCACTGACTTCAAAGCCCTGCTGACCGCGGTGATGTCCGCCTGGCTGCCAATAGCTGATCCAATTCTTTCCATGGTTTGCACAATTTTACCATCACCGCGGGATATTGGCGAGGAAAGGTCCAAAATGTTGATGTGTCCTCAGACTGCTAAGTTTGAATCACTGCATGAAAAGACCCAGGCACTCTTGAGCAGCTTTGTAGCATGTTCAGCTGAGGAAACAGCTCCGAAAATTGTGTTCGTTTCCAAAATGATTCCTGTGAGTAAAAGTCAGTTGCCGATCAACCGTGCTAAAGTGTTTACCGACGAAGAGCTTCGCGCCCGAAGAGATGCTGCAAGGGAAAGACATCAGGTTAGAACATACCTAGAACATATTCTTTATGATTAGATTATAGTATGTTAGTACGTCTATGGGACTATATTGAATGTTAAAATATCAATGTAATTCCTGCTATAAATAAAAATATTAGTATTTCCCAATGTGAAAAATATTTGATTTCTTTCTTCAAATTGATACAAAATAGTGTGACAAAACTCAATATAAAGCATAATGAAAAATTTAAAAACTTTTCATTGCAACTCCGATCCTTGTTTTAGTTCTGATTCATAAGATTTTTTTAAATTACTTTTTAGGAACGCCTCTTGCAAGGTCCTTCATCTGGAATCGAAGGAGCTGTCCAACTAACAGAACAACAGATTGAAGACACAGCTAAAGAAGAAGAATCTAAGAATGAAATAGAATTTATTGCCTTTGCTAGAGTTTTTAGCGGTGTCATCAAACCTGGCGATGAATTATTTGTCCTGGGTCCTAAATATAATCCTAACCTGAGTGGGGAGGCGCTTGAAACTGGTGAGTTTCCTGAAGATTGTCATGCAGCTAAAGCTATAGTCTCCAACGTATACATGCTTCTTGGCAGGGATCTTGAAACATTGGAGGCTGGATTTGCTGGAAATGTTATTGGTATTTCGGGACTCTCTGAACAGGTTCTGAAATCTGCCACTCTGAGTTCATCCCCGTGGGTGCCGCCGTTTGTAGAGTTAGTCCACTCAACCTATCCTATTCTTAGAGTTGCCGTAGAGCCTATGAGATCATCTGACATGCGTGCTCTGGCGCGTGGCCTACAATTGCTAAATCAGGCAGATGCCCATGTTGAAGTTTTGGTAAGCGAGGTTGGTGAACATTTGCTCGTAACAGCCGGCGAGGTTCACCTGCAGCGCTGTATTCTAGATCTGCAAGAATCATATGCTAAGTGTGAGATTACTGTATCAGAGCCAATTGTACCGTTCCGTGAGACCATTGTTCCAGTGCCTGAAACTGACATGGTGAACGAGGCAATTGAAGCTGACAGTAAGCCCAAGGATGAAAATGAGGAAGATATGAATGATGAAAGTGTCGAGACTCCTAATAAGCAGTGTTCCTTTAAAGTGCGTGCTCTTCCCCTGCCTAAAGGCCTTACTGATTTACTTCAGGTATATATAAACAAATTTTTAGTAAATTCTTGATTTAAATTTTTTTTATTCTACTACACATGAGCAGTCAATAATTTCCTTTCGTTAAAAAATCTGGCTTTTTATTAGTATGGTAACTTTTATTTATCTTGATAGCTATAATGTAATTATGGTAATATTATATAATCATAGGACAGTCATCTGATTTTGAAAGCTGTAGGAGAAAAATCAGACTTATCCGTAAAAGCCAAAACTGATCTGGAGGAAATCCGAGAAAAAATGATAACAGTACTTACAGAAAACGCGTCTGATGCACTGAATCTGGAAATGATTGATAATATCATAAGCTTTGGTCCCAAACGATGTGGTCCTAATGTATTTATCAACCAAGTTCCGGAGCTGAATATAAATTCTATTTGGGAAGGACAGATGACGAGGGGTATATCAGACAAAAGAATTGAATATGTGAGCAGTCTTGGTAAGATAAATTTCAAATTTTTGGTCAAAATTTCTTACGTATTAAATCCTTATTCCCCTTTAAGAAAGCATATCTTTCAGCACTGCAGTTGTATATCTTCCTTTTACATGAGAACACTATAGTCAAAAACAAGAGTATTAAGTGTTTTTAGTGTCTTATCACTTTGCTAAGAAGACCATAACACAGTGCCAAAAATAGATTCTTGAGAATATATTAACACTCTCAAAACATGTTATTGGTTCAACTTTCTTTTATACTTATATTGGTATTTTGATAAATAGGGCTTTAGTGTTTGGAATCAAAAGATACCAAATAACAGAATAACATTAACCAATATAATTTTTAACAAGTTTATTTTTAACCTTTAGTGAATGGTTTCCAGTTGGCTACCCTGAATGGACCAATCTGTGAGGAGCCCATGATGGGTGTGGCTTTCGTCCTGGAGGAGTGGACTCTTTTAGATGAAGGGGACAGTGGTTGGGGCCCTCTTTCTGGACAGATTGTGTCTGCTGTTAAGGTGAGTAATATTGTTTGGATCCTTATGAAATACTTTTTTGTTTGGAATATCATATACATTCAGCTTATTCTGAATTCATATGACTCTAATTTATTAGGATGCCTGTCGAAAATCCTTCCAGAAACAGCCACAACGTCTCATGACTGCTATGTACACCTGTGATATCCTGGTTAAGGCGGAGGTTCTCGGCCGCTTGTACGGCGTCATCTCACGCCGCCATGGTCAAATTGTAAAAGAAGATCTGGTGGAAGGATCGTCAACATTTACAGTAACTGCACATTTGCCCGTTGTTGAGAGTTTTGATTTTAGCAATGAAATTAGGTGAGGATTGGTTATAAAGAATTCTAAAACATTATGATCAAATATTTGTCTTTTTAAGCCATGTTATATTTCTATAACAATATCTATCTAACGTACGTTAACGAAATGTAAAAGCAGGTATCTTAAGGGATAAGAAATTGGAAGATAAAATGATGTACATCCCAAATAGAGATAAAATTAAACAAAATTCTCTACGCGAAGATTATTGGTTTAAAGGTTTGGACATTGCTTCTTTGGGACCAAGAAATCATTTAAGCCAACTAATGAGAGAACGTGATTAATAAACTTTGGGTTCTTGTATAATTTACAGTCCAATGTCCCCTCCCTCTCTGAGGAAACAAACTCATGGGATTGAATTGAAACTTTTAGAAAATTTGGGTGTGGGGCGCTTCGTCGCATTTTATTTTTCGCAGTAGCTTTTGATAGGTGATTTTTGGTTAGGTGATTGGCCCGCAGAGGCTAGAAACAGGGGAAAGCTACTGTATAAATACGACAAAAAAACTTCTTAAGAGGCGTTGTCACGAAATGAACTATATCTCTTCAAATAATTGAATAATATTTTGTATTTAGGAAGCAGACAAGTGGTCTAGCCATGCCCCAGCTTGTGTTCACCCACTGGGAGGTACTCGACATCGACCCTTTCTGGATACCCACCACGGAGGAGGAAATTACACATTTTGGCGAGAAGGCGGACTCTGAGAACCCCGCCAGAAAGTACATGAATGTCATCAAGAAAAGGAAAGGTCTCAAGATTGACGAAAAGATTGTGGAATTCGCTGAAAAACAAAGAACCCTGACAAAGTCTAAATAATGTGATAAATTATTACTTTTCTGATTTTACTATGTTTATAAATATATTTTTTGGCCTTAACGATTATGTTTATTTTATAAAATTACATAAATATGTGCATTTGTGAAGGTGTTTTTTTTCTTACAGATTTATTAAATTGAATTATCCTAAATGGTAAGCAATATGTACTCGATTGTATTTTTACTAGGGAAATAATCGGTAATCTTTTAATTTAATAACAAAATAATGGATTTACGTGGATGTATTGACGGGAAAATTTGTTGATTTTGGTTGCTAACTTGGACCTTATTTTTTGGTTAGAACATAAATCCAGTAGATGAGGGGATGGTAGTATCGGTATTTTCGCCAGCTGCGATTATCACTTATGAAAATCTGGTTTAACATCCAATTAAGTAATAATTTCTCGATTAACAAATTTTAAGAATGTTTCGTAAAGTTTCTCAATAGATCCAATTATCTTTTAGTCGCCAATATAGTGAAAAAAGGTGGAAATGGGTTTATTGCTAGGCTGCCAAAAAGGATGCTCAAATAAAAAGGATTAATAAAATCATCAATATCTTAATATGTTCTTATCATTGGGGATGTACAGCAATGTATATTCCATTATCTTGTACATAAAAATTCCGTTTGACAAATTAATTTTCATATAATGTTATTGATTGATTGATATATCATCGACGACGACATTTATTTGTTATGATGGCTAACCCTCCCCACCTCTTTGTATTCCTCCCCCCTTTCAGGGCTGAAGATAATTTCCCCTTTTATCACATTTTCTATTTTCTTCCCCCAAATTTTAATTCCTCGCCCAATTTTCTGCAAAGCAAAAAGTTTCTTAATAGTAATTTATACATGTAATGTATGTTTTTTTTGTGCGATATTTTCACTTTTTGTTTTTATAAGAATACAAAAGTAAATTTTACGTTAAAAAATAAATTTAAATAATTAAAACTATAAATATTTAATTAGGGGAACTAATTTTCGAAAAATATTCAGTTATAAAAAAAAGTTTTGAATATAATTTGTTATATCGATTTTTTTATTAAAGATTATTAGTAGAAATTTGTATTTTATTTTTAGAATTTATATTTTTATATCTAGAAATCTTAAATACAAATAAAATACATACCTAGGTATCTAATTTGTAATTTTCTACTCCATCAATGACTTTTTTATCTAAAATTATGACTCATTCTACAGGATATACATTATATACAAAAATAGAATTTAATGTGCTTTAAGAATGTGGTTTAGTCATATTTGGTTATTGTTACTTGATGGGTAAATAATGATTTTGACCCATGTTTTAAAAAGCTTTAAAAAAAGCGTATTTTTGTTTGTTATTAAAAGTTCTAAATGATTCAACATATACCAAGTTTTAGGAATTATAGTACTGTTTTGTTAATCTATTTAGCTAACGGCTGCAACCCGATTATCTTGTCATAAACCATGCTACTTTATATGCTACCTATAGAATTAATCTGATCGAATAAAATATAACTTCGTAAAGATATTAGGTATGTAACTAAATAACTATGTATTTAAATCTATAGCTGTAAACATATACTTCATATGTAAATGTGAGTGGTGATTAAACATATATTTCCTAGCTAAACACATCATTATTTACCTAGCCTTGTAAGTTTTAAGTAAACTTCTAAGATTTCTTTGTTTTCAAGAATTAACAAAGAGATAAGTGTATCTTTTTTAGTAAGTTTACTTTTAAATAAATCTTACTTTAAGAAAAGTGACTATGTACGAATGAGAGCAAGTGATGTTAAGCACCGCCTTCAAGCAGTGAAGTATGACATTTTTAGTAGTATAATGATAGTATAAACTTTTGATGATATTTTATCAAAACTCAACATTTCAAAGATCTTTTTTTCATATAAAACCATAGTGGAAATTAGTTTTTTAAATGACATAACTATGTTAAACGCAAACCTAGTATAATAACCAAAAAAATACTCTAATTTACTTCTGGTAGATGCCTATAATCACTTGCTCTAATTCGTGCATACTCCCCTTTATTTATTGAAATATTTGTTTCTAAATATAATGTTATTTCAGATGAATTTATCATTGTTGGGGAGATGTTTATTTTCCAAATGCCAGACTACGGCGGCCTTATCCTCCTTGAGTGTACGTCAGCTAAGAACATTTGGACCAGATAGAACTACAAATGCCAAGGCAATGCCCTCGCACCAGTCTGTTGTGCCAGAGTCGGATAATGGCCAAGAAATTAAGGTAAATAAATGTTACGAAGCGCCTTTTGAAAGAATTTGCTTTAAGAATTGGCCGCTGTAATTTTTAAATATAATATTACATGTATAAATTAATTTTGTTTGTTTTTCAGGACAAAATTAATAAACAAATAGTAAGCGAGGATACTGGTAGATTATTTTCTGTTGTATTCCTGCGGGGTTCCCAGCACAAAGTTACCTCAGGTGACCTTTTCTTTATCTATACCTACCTGTAATTCATTATCTATGATTAATAGGACACATTTTATGTTTCTTATTTGTATCAAATCTTTTTTTGGTCTTGCGGATAAATCATTGTAAAATAGAAAGCAGTTAACTATTCTAGATAATTTTAAAATTGCTACCTTCCAAGTCATATCATGGTAATACTAATAAGTAATTAAAAATGTTTTTTATTGTTTTGATTTAGGTGATCTAGTAAAAGTCTTAACTGATATTGGAGCTCCTCTTGGGTCCAAAATCGTGCTGGACAAAGTTTTATGCGTTGGTGGACAAGATTTTACACTGTTTGGACGTCCACTTCTACCTCATGGGCTGGTCAGGGTCGAGGCAACAGTCATTGAACGGGCCCTAACAAGAACAAAAATATTCCAAAAGTTTAAGAAAAGAGAAAATTATCGTAAACTTAGGTTTACGAGGAACCAATTTACACTGTTGAGAATTAATGATATTAATATTAACAACCAGGTCGATTAAAAGTTATTTTAATTGTAATTTTTACCGCCTAATTTTTCAGAGTAGAAAATGTAACCAAGAATGTTATTGATAATGAAAATGAGATTAATACTGTTGTAGCTAATTGGATAGGTTAGTGCATACACAGATTGGTTGCACACAGCAGTCGGTGTTGGAACCCTCTGGCCTAGGCTGTAGTGCAGTGATGACCTCACGTGTTAGGTAAGATTAAAGCCTTTTATAGATATATGTTTCTAATCTTAAAATTTCCTTTTGTTTTACTTTACGAGTGTAGTCAGCTTTTAAATTAGTAATTTGAGGTACAAAATAGGTATAGAAATAACATTTTGGAAAAATTCTGGACTAATTCAGTAACTACCTATCTTTTTAAACTTCTTTTAATTTCATTTTACTAGATTGAATAGGTAGGTACTATTCAACTAATATACTTTTATGCACTTGCAGATTTTAAAATAGTTCACATTTTTAAAAACTACATGGTAAAAGTTTTAAAATTAATTAGGTATCTATGTTAGATTTATCTAGCCTTAGTTCGCTTTGATATTAAAATAACGTATTCATTTATATACAGGTATTCATCGATACCGCGAGACCACGAGAGGGATTCTTTTACTCGCCTGGAGCCAGCTACAAGCAGCCTCAGGTCCCAACCAACATACTTCACAATAGAAAATACTCGGACTCTGCCTAATCCCACCAGAACTACACGCCTGGACAGATTCTGTAAAAGTGGCAAGTAAGTAATTTAACATTTCCTTCCGAAAAGTAAATAACTTTTTAAAAATCAAGCATTACAAAATAATGTTCATAACATCCATGAGTCCTTTAAATTTCCATTTGAACAATAAGAGAATCTTTTTGAACATAGACAGTAACACTTGGAACTAAACCTATCACTTTTTTAACTGACTTTTGTTTAATCTGGGTATATCTAATTGCTTGTATTATTTAAAGATTATCAGGTAAATTAGTAGGTATTTAGTTAGACATTTAAAAAGTTTTTTTTTTTTTAGTAATACTGTTACCCGAAGATTATCGTCTCAGCCTCCAGTGGACTCACGGCACCATAACGGTGGACCCATACTACCTGACAGGTTACCTCACAGTGCCAGCATGAACAGCACGAAGAGTTCCAGCCTACCCATGCACTGTGTTACAGATGGCATGGCAAGCTCTATACTCTCCCCAGCAGGTTAGTTAGAGTCTTAAAATGTGTTTTTAATACCTACTATTTTTTACTTAAGGAATCACTATTTGCTATAAAAATGTTACTACATAGTCAAATATAATGATTATCTATATTAATGTAGACGTTTCTGCTGACGACCTGGCAAGTCAGCTGACTTTGCTGGACCTACCAATCTTCCAGGCCATCACTCCTGAAGAGCTGCTGTCCTGTTCTTGGAATAAGAAAAACAAAATGGAAATTGCGCCAAATATTGTCGCCTCCACCAGGCGGTTCAATCATGTCTCTTTCTGGACAATCCAGGTGCGGATAATTTTTTGTGTATTTTTGTTAGGTAGGGTCAAGCGGGGGAAGTTTCGGTAAGGGGCTATTTTCGGTAATTTCGACCTACCTTCATAAAATGACCTTTATCTCCATGTTCCTTTCAAATGACAGAAAAAAACATAAAAGCAAATTTGTTCCTTATTAAATTGCCTACAAAAAAGTATAAAATGAATTTTTTGTGAGATGAATATTAAGGGTACTTTTTTAGTAGGCGTGTAAAGATCGACGTACACAAAAATTGGTAAGACCTAGAGCTGATCCGTAAAAACCTTTTGAACTAAGAATTGCCCGCTCTTTCCAAATCCGTTGAGAGCTTTAAAATCGGGGTAATATTTTTTTCAAAAATGACCAAAGTTGGCGCCGGGGGAAATTTCGGTAATTTCAAAAGAAATTAAAATTCAACTTTTAAGGTCATGTTTTCATGTTTTCTTTGGTCAAATCTATTATTCCATATGGACTTTTTAAGAATTAGGCCTAAAAATGAATAGAACAGATAAAAAACAAACAAAA
>LS044474.1:1013-25385 GCA_900241095.1 Acartia tonsa | reverse complement strand
GCTTTTGTCAACTAATATCTAAATTCTTATTTAATTGTTTATGCTTCGCTACTTATGGATGTTGTCATCCTTGTTTTTAGGATGTTTATCTAATATTTGAAGCATAGAACAAATTATGTTGATACATATTGTTTCAGAAGAAAAATAAAAATTATCAAGCATCATGCATTTGTGTAATAATTTTTGTATTCTGTTCAGGTTAAGAAGCGCCTGGATTACCAGCTTGAGGTGTCCAATGTTGTGAGGAGGATGGAACAGAAACACATGGTTGACTGGATCATTAACAATGTCAAGTAAGTTCATATATTGTATTGTATAATGTATATGCCTGCCTGTACTTTTTTACAAGGAAAGGATAATGGAAGCTTATTATGTAATATAATCTTCCATTCAATAACAAAATAATAATTAAAATGTAAAACAGCACCTCTTGTGATAGTAAGTGGGGAGAGGGGGGGGGGGTGATATCCTTCTGTGTGCGATTTCTCTTGGAAGGGATAAGTCAAAAAAAAATAATTTTATGTAACATTACTGGTAAAGAGAACACAATGGGACAGACTGTTAACGAGATCTTTCGTTTTAGTATACACAGATATGGAAAAGACATGCGAACATCCTATCTTTTTAGGATATAAAAGAATATATTAAACGATGATTAAATGTTATTTTTATTTTAGGAGCTCTATCACCCCCGCCCAGGAGCAAGCTGCTCTCAAGAAGTGTGTCGCCGACCTCAAGGCTTTGGCTTAAACCATCAATATTAAACCTACCTGTTTTAGACTTTGCAGTTATCAATAAATGTTAAATCTTTTTTCTTTGTATTTACTGATGCTAATCAATTTATAATACATATATTATGTTAGAACGGTGCGTTATTTATAATAAAAATATTAAAACACATTTTTCTTTACAACTTAGTCATGATGTACGTACAGCAAATAAAGATTTGGGGGTGATTTTCATTTAAAGAAAAACTATTGCCACTAAAACTATTTCGACACGCAGAAAATAAGGCATGCTAGTTTTTCTTTAGACGAAAAATTTCACCTTAAAATAGATCTTTAAACATAATTTTTATTTAAAAGATTTCAGAGAAAAAAATCTAAAACATGGATGCTCGTGAGAGAGTAGAACAATGCCTGGCACTGAAGGTGATGAGACTGACCCGGCCAACGCCTGGTCAGGCGTCTCTGCCAAGCTCAGATACTACAGATATCTCACAGTAAGTAAACCCACACCAGGGTAGTTGCAACAATGTATGAATGGTTAAGTAGGATTGATAAAAACAGAGGTCCTAGTATTCGAACGAAATATTTGGATATGATTTCTAGAAGGCTAACTTTATTCGTAGTAAGTCAGCTATTCATTGCTAACTTAAAGGTTTTGTCATGTGTTTCGTGTATTCTATGAAATAAATTTTTACACGATATGATTTACCAAAGAAAAGCTTAATCTTTAGTAATGCGACAATTTTAAGCTGACTCATTGGGTATTTTTGATTTTAACAACCTCTGAGATTCAGTGATACATTTTTTCTTGATTATAAGTATAGCTAAAGGTGATAAGAAAATCCAAGTTTTAAGTAAAATAAAAAATGCTATTTAAAATATTATACTATTTAAAATGTTTATAGAACAAGTATTACTATTTAGAGTACTTGATTTAGTTGTATTTTTTGTCTATTTTTAGGTAGTGTTTAGAAAGCACTCTTCAAAAGATTGCTGGAATTTTACATCCCCTTTTAATTGCTCTGCATCGTTCTTGGTTGCAAGAATGTATATAGAATATGCGGATTTTGTGATTGGGAAACTTTTGGTTGTTAGTTTAGGTTTCTAATATAGTCCTCCGAAATTGGTCAATACGTTCCTCCATGGTCAGGGAGGGGATTGGGTAAGGGGGGGGGGTATCATTAATCTTTTATTAACCAGCTAGGAGAAACATTTTTGAGGGTATGCATTGATGCAAAATCTCTCAAAATATTCAGGAATCCATATCAGTTGTTGTAAGAATATTGAAATGCTTAATTTTTAGGGATATGTTAAAGATGAAGCTAAAAGAAGATGTCAACTCTCTGGAGAATCTTGAGGAATTGTCATTGGGGAAACTATTAATATTGCCCCAAGCTTTTGGGTAAGTTATCACTTACATGTCAGAAATATTGTAATGTGCCAAAGGGGTAGTTGTACGAAATGCATTTGAACTTAATTAAGTGAACCGCATATTTTTTCCTAGTTAATGAGTTGAACTACATTCATAAAAGGATATATATTTGAAAGAATTTCAATTTTCTACCAAATAGTTTTTAAAATATCAAGACTTGAAAATTGTCTTTTTAAATTGTATATATCACAAAAAGACGATTTTCAAGTCTTGATATTTTAAAAACTAGGTGGTAGAAAATTGAAATTCTTTCAAATATATGCCATATAAATGTAGTTTAACCCATTAACCAGGAAAAATTATGCGCTTCACTAAATTAAGTTCAAATGCATTTCGTGCAATTATCCCTTTTATTTTTTATATAGTTTTCCCACTTTGGGGGCGACAATGACATGACTTTTTTAACCCTTAAAAGTTATCTTTCTTACAAATAAAAAAATACTCCTTGGGTAGGTATTTTTTTAGCATGCTCTCATTATAAAAGAAGGGGTAGGTACATTTGTTTAACATTATTTGGAATGTAATATCTTATTCTAAAATCCTATAAGATCATTTATAGAATTTAACACATCTTAAAGAAAGATTTATAATCTAAATATCTATGAATATTCTACCAGACAACTTTTTTAGGAGTATTTATCTTGGAGAAACCTTTTCTAGCTACATTTGTATTCACAATGACAGCACGGAGGCTTGCAGGTAATTATCTTTAATTAGGTAGCTATCTAGCTTTTATTTTTTTTTTTTTATTAATGTACTTTATCGCTACAAGATGAATTTTGAACACTCTACCCTTTAGTGTTTCCTCACCTAGTAGTTTATAATTTTTTCTGATCTGGATTTTAATAAAATTAAATTGATTTCAGAAAGATAACTTTAAAAGCTGATCTGCAGACCAGCACACAAAGAATCTCCTTGGTGACTGGACAGGTAATTTACATACCACAGTTCTGAATACCTTTCTTCTTTACATTTTGGGAACTATGCAACAAAAGAGAGCCATTTCAATACCATGCACTGTTAAGATTTCCCATAACGTTCGTGAAATCAATAGTTTGGTTGTCTGTTGAATGTGTTTAGAGTATCGCATTCCATAAACTAAATATGTGCAAGACGTCACTTACTCTCGTTCGTTAAATCTTTTTTTGGCATATTTATCAAACCAATTAAAGTTTTAGGTAATTAATATTATAATACTTTTGTCCATGTTTGTTCATCTCCTATTAAAATTCAAAACACTTCTTTATAGATTGACGACATTGAAAGCTAACAGAATTATAATTTGTACTTACATTAACATTTCTTGGAAAGGTTTTATTGCATAGGATGAACAGCAGCTGAGTCCGGGCGAGACAATTGATCACGTAATCCAACATGAGGTCAAAGAACTGGGCAGCCATATTCTGGTCTGTGACGTCACATATTCATCACAATCAGCTGATAAATTGAACTTTAGAAAATTTTTCAAGTTTCAGGTTAGACTTTTAAAAATTAGGGGATGAGGGTGGGATTTAAAGGACTTTTAAAAACATATTAGTAAACCATTTAAGTAAAGAATCATTGTATAATAAGGCAGAATTGATAAAAGTTAACTTCCACTTGCTGCTATTTTTACAATCATATGCTTTGCTGTAGAAAAATTTCATCTGTGTCCTGTATAGACCTGTTTATAGGAGCTATAAATTTTTGTTTTCTGTTATAGGTAGGTATTTATTTTTGTTGGAATTTGTAAGAAAATTTTTAATATTTTAGGTATAAAAAGTACAAAAAAAGATAAAAATTAGAGTTGACTCTAAAATTAGATAAAGGTAGATATTCATTAAAATATAATCTAAAAGATACTAATTTTTTACAGGTAATGAAACCACTTGATGTAAAAACCAAGTTCTACAATGCTGAGAGGGACGAGGTCTACCTGGAGGCCCAGGTTCAGAACATCACACAGGGTATCATTACTCTGGAAAGGGTCAGTCTAGAGCCATCTAATGTATTTACAGGTAATCATGTTTTTTTTAACATATTTTAGATGGATAGGGAGAGGTATATTGCGAGATAATGCTAAAGTTATAATTTTTGGTTACCTTAATTTAGACAATTTATTTTTATTTATTAAAAAAATAATTAAGTCTGTTGTGAAGTTGACATCTATGAAAACATGGGGCAGTTTAGTCTTAATTTTATTAATTTTTCTTCATATTCTTGAAATTGTTCGATTTGAATTTGGATCAGATACCTACCATTTAAAATTGAAGTTTTGTTACAAATAATAAGTCAAACTAATTTTTAGTAAAGAATCTTTGTGTTGAGGATAGTGATGAAAATGACTGTGGTATATTTTCAAATGGTACTGCACTTCAACCACAGGTACAAACTACAAATGATGAGGAAACATATTTATTATTATTAGAGTATTCTAATAATAATAATCTGCCTTTAAAGCTTAAATATGAATATTAAAATACAAATGTAGTCAAATTATCTGACCATTTGATGTACGTAAAGTAAACTAATTTAAGCAGGGATAAAATAAGTATAATCATTTGAATACTTTTTGGGATACACTTTCATAAGCTACATTTCTTTAGGTTTTCCCCTTAAAATATGGAAATTATTGTAGAAATCTCCTAATTCGAGGATCTATAACACATAAGTATAACAATCAAGAAACTGATATTACGAATCTGAATTAAAATAAAAATCTATACCTATCTTATTCTTTAAGTATATTTGCATTTAATGATGTGAATAGATTTTAAAAATCTTGACTGAAAAAGAAAAAGAAAATTTATCAAATATTAAGTTCAATTTAGCTACCTAATAATTATTTTTATTGTGAGTAAGGCATAAATTCTCCGTTTTTTTAAAGATGTTTTAGTGTTATTTATTACGAGTTTAATTCAATTAGGTTTCATTGAGAAAAAAAATTAATGAAACTTGTTGAGGGTACATCACATATGTATTATATAATCCGAACTAGTATTTAAGACCATACAAAAATTGCTTTACCCTGTTCCCACTTATTTAACCACCACAAAAAAAAATGACATTAACTAATTTTGGCTTCTCTTCTTTTAGGACAGTTGGCAGTATTTATTTTGTCTGAGCCCAAAACCAGGACTTGGAAGTGACAAGCTAGTGAAGAGTATTACCAGTATTGGAAAACTTGACATCGTCTGGAGAACAGCTCACGGAGATAAGGTTGGGTATAAATTAACTCTATGATTTCTGGCCGCAGCGTTCGGCTCCCTATCCTGCCTAGCCGCAGCGCTCGGCCCCCTTGCCTGCCTAGCCGCAGCGCTCAGCTCCCAAGCCTATAACCTAACCTAACCTAAAATAGTTGTTCTCTGTCGGGGGGGAGGGGGGGCCAATTAAATTATTTTGGATAGTGAATACAATATAATAAGGAATAATAGGTTGATTGTAGACTGTCTACTAAAATCACAAAGAAACGAATCTAAACAAACATGATGAAAAAAACCAAAGCCCATTCCATAAACACACACAAAAAAATTAAGATTGTTCCTTATAATATTATAAATTTTTATTACTTGGAGTATTTCTTTTACTCGCTTTTAGTCTCTGCTATCGGAGAAGTTTCCTTTATGTCCTAAATAGGTTTTTTTTTTATAAATTGCTTAATGACTGGTAGATTTAAAGTGTTTTTCTAAGAAATAACACAGAATTTTTGATATTTTTTAGTTTTTAGTATTAGCTAGGTATAACATTACATGATTATCAATTATTTGTATGCTTCAGGGCCGACTGCAGACCTCTCAGCTGCAGCGTCAACCTCCAGTTTGTGGAGAACTTTCTCTCACAGTTGTCTCTGCTCCATCTATTGCTGTTCTTCATAAACCATTTGAGCTTTTATTAAAGTAAGTTCTAAAAAAAACATTAAATTTTAAAATTTATAATCAAGATTTATGACCTTTAATTATACTCTTCCTGTGTGTAGATTTTGAGTAAATACAAAGTTACCTATTAGGTATGACAAAATCTCAAATTATGGTATTATCTTTGTACTTTACTTTAAAGCTTGAGATATCTTATTTAGTTGAATTATTTTCTGTGCTTAATCTTTGGCAATTTTTTACAGGGTCCACTGCAACACTAGTATTGCGCCTAGCTTTTTTTTAACACATTATTTTTTACCAATTGAATGTGTTGCCTCCAAAATGTGCAATGCAATAATTTTTGGGGTATAAAAGTATCAGAAACGGATTTCTTAGTGCTTCCATTGTTCTTGTCTGTGCACCAATTTTTTTTAAATCTGCAATTTATCATAAATGATAATTTGATTTCCAGTGTCTTAAAACCGATTAATATCCGGTGGATTAGAACCGGTTCTCAGCCATACTGAAAAATTATGTACAGCATCGTATTATAAAAACGAATATAAAAATGTACCTTCGGCTTTTTGGGGCTATAAAAACTGGTTTTACTCAATCTTATAACTGTTAATTTTTCTATCCGCGGAAAGCTGTTTATAAGAAGATGCAATAAATAACTATTTTTTTAGGTATTTTGTTTTCTTTTGCTCTAGAAATATTTATTTCAGTATCACAAATAACAGTGAGAGAACAGTGGAGCTTCAATTAAATTTAGAGAATCAAGCTTATACCAACTTTATGTTCACTGGTGTGGTTAATACTATGCTTGGACTCCTTGAGCCTGGAGGATTTACCAAGGTATTACAAAATTTATTTTAACAAAATAATAGTTACAAGTGTATTAATGATCGGATAGACAAAAGAAGCAGTTTCTAAAATTTGAAAAATGTTACCAATACTTCTATTTTAAAAGTTGATTTTGGATTTGTAATATTTATGAGATTATTCTGATATCATTGAAGAAAGAAATCCTTGTTTTTTGAATTCTGTCCTCCAAACTTAACAAATGTACAGGACATTTTCTGTCAGTAAGAAACATATTATACCTAGATGCCATAACCACTTTACTTGCAATAATAACCATAATAGATACCTATTTAAAATCTTGACATATATGTTTGCACACATGTAAGCATTGGGTTTAGATTATCAATGTTTTTTGTAAGTAGTGGAATTTTTACAAGAACTAGAAAGATTTAGCAATCACAACAAAGATTGGGTTTTCAATTTTTTGAGATTTTAATGTTTATACGCACTTTTAAGTTTTAGGGATTCCCATTAATATTATGTTTTCGATGTATTTTATCAAGGTTTAGGTATATTGTTTTTAAAAGTTTTACAATGTTTAAATATTAAGAAAAGGTCTTCACACTGAAAAAAAATAGGGAAAAAATCCTTCAATGAAAACATCCAATAATGATTACGATAGTCTTTATAGTGCTCCGTGAAAAAATGTACAAATAATACTTAATCTTGTTTTAGATTAAGCTAGATGTTATCCCAGAATCTACAGGTTTACAATACATTTCTGCCATCAGAATCAAGGATCTTCTTCTAGGAAGGTAAGATCAGTAACATTTATTTTATAGACCTTTCTGGAATATAATGGCTTCGCCTCTAGCCTTCAAGGAGTCCCGCCTACTATATAGACATCGTTTTTTAAGCTTTAGAGATATCAAAAAGTCCTCTAATTAAAGTTACTCTCTGGCACAATTTGGGGCGTGTTTTTAATTTTTTCTCAGAGGGGCTTCGTCCCAGTGTGTGATGGGGTTTTCCCCACCACCTTAATATGTCTTAAATTCTTGGACAGGAGGGTTTTTTTAGGAGGGGGGGGGGGAGACGGGGTTGTTCCACCTCCTAAGAAAATAGCTGAAAACCAATACAGGACCAGTAGCTATATTCCCCGAAGAAAATAGTCTATACGGTTCTGCAGTTATAGTTATCTTATACTTCAGACGGACAGACATAGTTCTATTTTGTATTATAGATACCTATATACTTAATTTTTATAGTTAAATTGGTTTTTTTTTCTATAGGGATTATGTGTATAATGACCAAGTACAAGTATTCACCGTAGCAGATGAAGATCTTATTAATGTGGTTCATCTTGGCGCTAACAAAAATGAAGGAGCATAAAACAAAAATATTTCTGTGATAATTTTATATTTCATCATTATTTTGCATTTTATTCATGATTCAAGAATTGACTTAAGGAAATTTTATTTGATTACTAAATGTCACGTAATTAATCACTGCTATACCTACCAATCAATTTTTCTAATTTTTTACTTCACCTAATGTTATTTTGATTATTAATGCAAGTTGTTACTTCATTCCATTATAGAAAAGAAAATGATTCTTGAAATTCATACTAAATAGTCACCAAACCTCTTACATTAGAAATAATATAAGGTGGGCAACAGTTGATTCTTATATCTGATAATAGTGAGATATCGTTTCGTGTTATAGACAGCTTTCCGCAGATAGCAAAATAAAAATCATAAGATTAAAACCAGTTTTGTTTAGCCCTGAGGGGCCGAAGACCCGGCCTAACAACTGAAATTAATTTTAAGATTTTTATTTTAATATTCGTGGAAGATTGTCTTTAATACGATGGTATACATGATTTTTTCAGTATTGCGGAGAACTGGTACGAATCCAGCGGATATTTATCGGTTTCGAAGCCATACTGGAAAAAAGATATATCTTATTTGCCAAAATTTCACCCATTTCATAACTATGTAAGGTATTGTATTTATCTGGTTCAAATGTTTGAATTTGCATTTTAAATAAATTTTAAAAAAATTGAGTATCTAATTTTAATTCTTATTAGGCATTTGAGGATAAATTAAACCAACCGTTATTAACCGTAATAGCTTAAAAAAAAAACTTTGGCCGACAGTACTCAAAGTTGTTTTTGTAAAATATTAAACCCTAATCATTTAAGTCTGGCCTTGATACTTGGTAAAACGGTATTTTTTTTAAAGAAAAATTTAATGTCTCTGCTCCCTTGTTCCCGAAAACAAAGAAATTTTGTAATGTACGAGTATAATTATTATCCTTAAAGACATTCAAGAAACTTAAAACGCTCTTTTGTTCTTCATAGAAAATTAAATTAGAAAGTATGTAGGTTGTAAAGTGTTGGATATACCTGTCAAAGCTTAACAAAAATGCTACTAAATATACACTTGATATAGTCGCCCATTTTTTAGTTAGTCTATCTCAAGTACATTTTGTAATGTGATTTTGTCGTATTAAAATCCCCGAAAAGTTAATGTTTATCTGTCTACCTATTCTAATATTTTCCTGAATGACTTTTTCCTAATTATCCAGTACTAATGACGGTTATAATTAGTTTAATAACTTAAAACTATGTTCATTAGCTTCATTACTAATATTTAAAATTACGCAAATAGAATAGTGACTTCTTTCATAAACTTCAGCCTGATAGAAAATGATTCCGTTGTAAACAAGGACAATTGTGCCTACAATAAGTGGTTGAAGGTACACCTTATTTATAGAGTAGCTGCTCTACTTAAAATAAAAAATGACCATCCTATTAAATAAAGTACTAAAGTTTTCGTTGTCTGCAGATTAAGATTTCAAATGACTACTAAATTGATTGGGTACTCCTTTATAGGAAAGCTTCACGTAGGTTCCAGGATGGTTTAACGCTATTTCAATTTTAGATTTTCCTTATTACAAAATTTACTTTCATTTATCTACTTGGATTAAGAAAAGATGTCTATGTGAGTATCTGCAAAATTCTTCAAGAATTTCTAATTTTTAAACAAGTTTGTTGTTAATGGCTTTATCAGTGCACTGCACATACATTGATCAATATTTACATTGAAGCGCAGCAAAAAAAAAGGCTTGGATATTTCTATCTACACGTCAGTGTATATGAATAATAGATAGATATTCATTTTTCTGTCGCTCTTAAAATTTGCTGCCAAAAAAGTCTCCTTGTCAAAATACTAGCTATATTGTTGAATGTATTTAATGGGTTTCCTAATATTTTAGGAAAATAAGGGGAAAATAGATATTTCTTACTTAAGCTGAAAACCGTTTTAAAAAAACTGTCAGCAGCCTTTCAACTCAATTATCAATAATAATATTTCTCGTATTCATTCGAATCCGGTGGATAGGAACCGGTTCTTTGGCACCTCGGGGCTAAAAAACTAGTTTTAATCTCATAATTATACTTTCTATATCCGCGGAAAGCCGTTTATAATACGATGCGAGAAATAACTATTATATTTTTTTTTGTTTATAAAATCCATGAAACATGAAGTAAAACTAAATTTTGTTATTTTTATTTTATCCACATTTCTTACTTTGCTACAGATCATTGAGTTCAAAGATAAATGTCTTAAATCTTGTAGAATAAATTCCAACATTTTTTCACTTGTTCACTTTTTTAGATAGGAATAGTATTCAATGCAAAAACGGACAAGATAAATCTTTTTACACTTGTTATCCATAGAAGTAGGCGCATTTTAGTTGCACAGAAACTCTATATCTAATGTTTGTCTTCGACTCTCGACAGATTAAAAGATTCTTCGCTCAAAAAAAAATAAAATCTTTAATTGTTAAATCGTTGTTTTGTTGTTGCTGCGCTACGCGTGAATGAAATTATTCTTGAAAGTAGATGTGCTGAAAATGGATTGCCTATTTCTTCCATAATTTCTAAAGTTGTACAGCAGATAACCCAATTATTGCAAACGCTATTTTCAGCTAAAGGGTAAAGCGATAAAATGTATAAACGATTTATACATTATACATTCAAAATTTTAATTTTTCAAATTTAGATTTTTTTTGAAGTTTGAAGCTTTTTTAGCTAGTAGCAAATATCGAATTAGGACGCGGAAGCTAGGTACACTTTCGGAAACTAAAATTCAGTACATTTGAAAGTAAAAAGGAAAAAAAATTGATTTAGGGACAATCTGTAAAGTTTTAATTTTCTTTACTTTATAAAAGATTTAATGAAAGATTTTAATTTTCGAGGGGCAATTCTAACGACTGTATAACTGTAAATTTTTTAAAGTACCAGATAAGACAATGTCCAAAAACGTCCAAGTATTTTATTTTGTGGGAGTGGGGTAAAATTAGGGGGTTTTAAATGTTAGAGAGGGGGGCCGGGGTTGGATAATTGAATATGATTTAAAGATAATGGGATTTACGGCACCTCATTTTTTTGAGTGGGGAGGGGGGTATACACACACACTTTTACCAACCCTCCTTCGGCGTCCCTGACAATGTCAATTTTATTTAACATGTGAGTTTTATATAATTGGATATTTTTTTTTTTAAATAATTGCAGAAGTAACTTTTATTATTGTGCAAAAATAATTCTTAATTTTATTCTAGAAGTAAACAAAAAATAAACGCACCACTCCAAAGTTAACACTATCCTAATAAAATTAGATTGAAAAAATCTTTTAATCCAACCAAAAACCCATCTGAACTTTGTTTAATCAAAATGTGGAGTGGTGGCGTGTATAAAACCTGTGGATTTGGATACCAATAGGGGCTCGGCAGCTGTTCCATTGCGAGGAAGGCTTGAATAAGGCTATATTATTATTATGGATGTTATACTTATTGTAGGTAGAAAAAAATGTCGGCTACAGTTGATTTTACTAATGACTACGACTGTAGATTGTACAAAAATGGTAAGGCTTTGATTATGAGTTTTCCAAAACTTTAAGTTCGACTCTGGAATTTTAAAAAAGGTTGCTGAAACCAGCTACAACTGCCGAGCTCTGATACAAATAAATTTAAAATTAAATTTGTTTTCTCTCCCCACACAGAAATATATATTTTTTTCAAACAATAACCTGTAGACCAGAATTAGATTGAATCTAGGGTAAATACAAACAAAGTCTGTATTTTTATATTAAATTGAAAAGTCTGATTCGCCACGTTTAGAAATAAAATTGATAAACAAATCATTCATAAAAAATTTAAGTATGATAGTTTAAAATATTATATTGCCACTAAAAAAGTATATTTTTAAACAAAACATAATAATGATAGGAACTTTTAAATGCATAATTAAGATCTTTAAAATTGCTAAATCAAATATCATTAAGGATAACATATTCATTGCAAGCCCATCAATATGCCTTATGGTTACAGTAATCTATCCAAATCAGTAGCATATAAAGTCGATCTTGATCTGTCTGTCGGGATAAAGCTTTATATCTCGCTAACCACTGGACCGATTGGATAATATACCAATGGTGTATGCTATTTTCCTGGGCACCTTTAAAACAATGGCACCCATGGAAACTCCCAAAAAATTTTATTCAGAGGCAAGTGGCGATTTCACCAATATCTTATATAGCAGCTGAGAAAATCCAACGTTGCTAACATACTTTTAAAGACGTACAAATAATGAAATTTGCTGCTTTTAATAGAAAAAAAATGCTAAACCACCCACCCTAAGTTTACCAAACTATTGAGAATATTGATTTCTCTCAAGTTTGACACATTTAATACATATTACAATATTAGAATCTAAGTTTTGATATAAATATGGGGTGTGTCCCCTCCCACTCCCCCAGAAATCAATATTTAACAGAGTGAAATACAATTTTACTATTCCAGATGTATAAGGCTAGTTTAAGATTTATATAGGTTACATATTTTCACTCAAGAGGCTTCACCATAGCCTTCCCGGATTTCTGGATTCTGAACTATAACCAACTTTAATCTTCTTGAATGGAAAATAGAAATTCACTAGTTTATGAAAATTAGTTTAATAACGGTTATGATGTAATAATTTATTAAAATTGTTTCGGCTTGATGGAAGGATATACTATTTGGAGAACGTCGTGTTAGAGGTCTTTAATATTATGCTTTTAAATACTAAGAAATTTTATCCTAAAACAAAGCTAATTATTAATTATTTCAAAACTTGAAAATTATACCGAACACCATATCTGTTTTACATTGTATGCATGTGTAGAGTATATATTTATTTATGTAACAAACACAACTTTATTTTAGTAAAATTACAGTCTTTGTCTCCCAAGAGACCTCGATGGAAAAAGGATAAGAGGAAGAACACCCTTTCCTTTTTTAAACATAAGCTTTTTTAAAATTGGATCGGTCTGTCCATCCGGAATGTATTGCTGTTTTCGTTAACTGTTTGACTTGTTAAAATTTTCATATCGATTTCAAACTTTGCATCATGTGTGTCCTTAAACAGTATTCTGTATTTAGGCAGTTTTGCAGCAATTACAGAGCTTCTATTTTACGGATGTTGTTATCCTTGTTCATTATAAGTGCTGTACATTCACATATTAACAAGGATGACAACATCCGTAAATAGAAGTAAAAAAATCATTGTTGGACAAACGGACAGAGTGAATTATAGGGATGTCATAAAAATGAGAGAAATAACACTGGATAAATTGAAAACTTGCATATACAGAAATATATCTGTTTTTTGTAGCATTACAGACAGACAAACGGAAAATGTAAAGTATATACTGGGTGCTCTTTGATAGGTAAGCATAGGTAAATGTTAATGATTGCCCCACAGGGTTAGGGTTCCATGCAGGTGCTAGAAATAGGAGAAAAGCTACTGTGAACATACGACGAAACCCGCTACTTCGTTTTCTTTCAATGATCCGGAAAATATCTTGTATTATCTTCTCTATGACAGTGACGGATCTCTTCTCTTTCTTTATTACACCTTGTTGGATATATATAAAATTTATATAAAGTAACAAAATATAGAAACAATGCATCAAAACTCAGTAAAGCAAAATGGAATCCATCTGTTTGAAGATGGAAAGTAATATTTTCTTTATATATTCCTTCATTAGACCTGTTCAATTATTTAAACTTTTATCGCTTTTTAACAATTCATAATAAAAACTTTTAGGATCTTTTAAGTTGTACAAAATCCTCATTATACAATCATAATCGCAATCGGAATTTTTATGTTTTAGCAAAATAATTGCAGGAATACTCTTTCCGATTAGTTCTTTGTAATAAAACAAGCAGCTTTGTCCCCAGTCTCTAGTTCATCTATGAATTTGAAAAAATAAATACAAACCTTCCCAAGACCAACATAAAGCTTTCTTAGAATTAAAAAGTCAATTGGTACAGTGATTAGCTGGGTCTGAACGGATACACAAAAAATTATTACTTCATATTTTAGGTTGCACCCCAAGCAGCTAGTGGCCAAATATTCGAAAGTCTCGAGAAAAATAGCCTTAAACCGTGCCATGAACAATGTAGAACTTTCCTAGAATCAAGAACTTATTTGGTTCATTAGTTATCTATATCGTAACGGACAAACAAAAAATCCTTACTACTTTATGTACTTAGTCAGACAGGTATGTTCACAATCTTTAAAGGTCACAAAATAGGCCAAGTTTGTTTTTTGGCTGCAAAAAAAAATGGACATGATTTCAAAAATTAAACTTGTTGCCTCCCAACATATAGAATGACAGACACAAAAAAAACTTATTGAGCAGCTACTAAAAACTCCAGAGTAAAAGCCTTTGTAATAACATTTGCATAATCTTACTTACATATGTACACCTCATCCCAAGACAGCAAGTGCACTCTTTTCACAGCTATGTTTTGAAGGAGCAAAGCTGTATTCAATGCTACCTTTCGGCCAGTCTTTAATTCTCAAATACTTATACTATGACACGAATGCTATTCTTTATTCTAATCACAAATCAGTGGTTTTCCAAATATCGAGTATTTTTTTTTTTGTCTGAAGCTTAAAATTTCAGTAACTGCTAAGCTGATTGTGTTATTCTTTTCAGGGATGCTTCACATAGGTCCTGGGACGGCTCTATATAATACCCTTGTGATGATTTTGGCCTCCCTTCTCATTTTACCCTAGATAATGGGGGCGAAGCCGCTAGTTTAAAAAAGGGTTGAATAGTTTCTGTTGCTACGGTTAAAGATATTTTTGAAAGCATGTTCAATATCTTTTTATCAAACTCTTTAATCATCGAATATGGAATGACCTTTTAAATCTTCGCGAATTTATCTTATTTAGTAGAAGAAAAAAAATAAGTAAAAATATGTATTAACTATATCTATATACAATATACATTGTACAATTCTTTTAACTTGAAACAAAGGACGAAAATAAATTAATTACAACATGGAAGAGATGTTTTATTAAAGAAGATGAAAGGTAGAATTATGATTAGAAAGAGAGAATATGTTTTAATCTGAATATGATGATATGGAATATGGATTAGGGTTGGGCCGGATGCATATTTGGCCGGATACCGTATAACAGGATATTGAAGTAGCAAAAAAAAGTTTTCGGTAATATTAATGAAGTGTTATTTACTTATTGCTATAGTACCAAGGATTTAAGAAATAATGCTTGTGACTGTTTGTTAACAGGGTTTTATGTTGTATAATATAAAAGATTATATTGCTGTATATCCAGCCGGATAGGTTTAAATATCCGGTATCCTGCCGGATATTAAAAATGGCCGGAAATCCGGCCAATCCCTGTATATGCTGAAATCCCATTCATTGCAAATGAAAGGAGATGGATTTTTTTTCTCTCACAATTCCAGCTTCTTTTAGTGATATGGCGGGCAATCTCTTTTGGGTTCAACGTTTTTATACAAAGCTTTACACAGGTATCAGGATGGTTTTAGGCTATAATATATTGAAATATAGGTCTTGAGATGGTTATAGCCACGACCTACCCCTTAGAATCCAATGCTATCCAATGCACTGGTAGCATTTGTCGATATTCAATTTATGGAATATATTGACATTAGTAAAAATGTTTATGGCTAAGATTTTATCGTCATGACGACATTGTATGGCATTTGACTGTTGAAATGATGACTATTCACAATAGTTTTACAAGGCACTTTCAACCTTCTCATTGTTTTTAAAATTGTAGGTCTTAAAAATCTCTGTATGATTTATATATAATCAGGTACAAATTCATTTTTTGATTACTGATATATTATTTAGCAATTTATATAATGAAAGCTGCATTTAAAGCAAGAACATTTCTTTGTTTCAAAACAATTCAGTTAGCTTTCTTTTATTAGATTTTGTTTAATTGTTCAATCCCACTTTTTGGAAATATCATTCTTGTTTTGATAAACTATTAACCAAAGTTTGTCCAAGATGAGACATTTTCTTTTTTCCTGTTTTTTTTTCCTGTTGAGAAGTTTATCTTAATTTAATTTTGTGAAGGTAAATGTTGAATAGGACGACACGTTACTAACAAGAGAATAGAGACAAGTTTTATTCAGAAACATATTATCTGAGCAATATATAGGTAGATCTATCTATTGTCAAATATGTAAGACTATTTAATGTCTTTAAGTCGACATAAATAACATGGCATGTTGTAAATATATAAGCTGCACATGGTATATGGTGAAACGTCCAACATTTTGATTGCACGACCTTTGTCTGGATATTCCTAACTGTGCATAAATTGCATGTTGGCAGAATAACTCTATAGACGTTCATGGAAGAGAGGGGTAAAGGGTTGTTTACCCCCTCAAACCACCCATTTTGCCACCACAAAATTTTAAAATACCCACTTTAAACTTTGAAAACCCTTTATTTTACCCCTATCTCCCCTCAAAAAAAGCTTTGACGTCCTTGCTCTTAGGATATAAAATATGTTTAAATTTATTACGGAAAAAGGCGGTAAATCCTATTAAAATAAGTTTTCACATAGAATTATATACATTTTTGATAAAAATAAATAGTAGAACGAAATGATAAAAAGCCTACCTAACTAATTACTTTTTTTAAGATTAAAAAAAAAACTACATTTTGTTCGAGATAACTGTGTACATTTACATATTCTTTTTATTCTTTAGATAAAAGTAAATCTTTTAAAATACAAAAAGCATCTCATATTTTTTTATTATTTGCATAAAAATAGCCTAAAACCATATTATAAATTTAAAGCTTTCCCACTAAGTACAAAACAATTAGTCTTTACACTAAACATTAACACCTAAAGGAAATATAATTGTTAAATGTTAAATCTATGTTTTGAAGTATGTAAGAATATATTAATAAGAGGGGTGATGAGATTATATTTTTTTTAATAGTAAAAAAGAAGTCTTAGAGGGGCCATTATTTTTTAGGGGCGTTTTTTTGGTAAGGTTGGTAGTATCCTCCCCCAAAATAATTATAAACCTTCCTAGGACCTATGACAAGCTGCAGTGTAGAAGGAACGTATCGGTTCAGTGATTAGCGAGATCATTCGGTACACACAGACAAACATCGTGTTACTTTTATATAATGATAAATTAACTAACCTAAATCTTTTCTGCTTGTTGACTTTCTAATTAATACGTGAATAATCTATTAATTTGTAGCATAAATTAAACTAACCACCACCACTACAACCACGCCACAGGTTGAGCAACCAGGGAGGGAGGGGACATTGTTTATTACACTAGTCCACAAAGGTTCATAGTGTTTTCTAACTCGTTGGCTTAACAACTTTGGGGACGTTAGTCAATTTTGATTGTTTGGTTAATTAATTTGAGTGTTCCAACGATTTAATTACTAATTTTAATCTACAATAGGGTTAATTTGTGAATAATCATTGTGGTTGTACTGTACATCAATTGTCTTATCCCTTAAGATCCCTGTTGAGCAACACACAGACACATCTTAAGTTTATTTCCCTCTGAATATATTATATACAGTGTGGTCTATAAAAACAATTTAAACCAGTAAAATTGATATATTTCAAAACCGCCGACAAGATTGGGATAGCGTACCACCTTTTCAGTGCAAAGCTTCTCTATATTAACTTTTTATGTCCGTCCGTAACGCTATGGGGGCATTGAGATTTGATGGGAGCTAATAAAGCTAGAACCTTGATTTTTTGTGAACATCCCCATCATAATTTTTTTTAAATTGACGATAGTGTCACTCCCATTTTACCAATTTGACCTTAAAAATTGCAGATTTTTATTTTATTTTTGAGAGTAAAACTAGGATCATGGGAGAAAAACGAAGTAGTGGGTTTCGTCGTATTTTCACAGTAGCTTTTGATAGGTTATTGTAGGTTAGGTAAATGTTAATGATTGCCTCGTAGGGTTAGGAAATTGGCCCCGCAGTGAAAAAAGCTACTGTGAAAATACGACGAAACCCGCTACTTCGTTTTCTTTCCTTAATCTTGAAACTAATAAGAGTAACTTTACATGCAAGGCTTGTTCTAAAAAGCTTAATTTCCCTCTAAGTGTCTATACTGTAAATATATTTCTGTCGTTTTGGTCATCTTTGCAAGCTATAACCGTTTACGCTCTTGTTTTTATGCATAAAGGTAAATACGCTCTATACCTGTAAAAACCGTCCTAATTTTGGGTCATACTGTGTATGTGTACTAAGCTGCTTTTCATGTGAAGTAATGAAATTATACTGATGTTGTTATGTGTTTAGTGGATATACATACAAATATAGGAATATCAATATTATATTAAGAGCAAGGATTCATATACTTTAATAAACCCTTTTTAGGATTTTTTCCCCAACTAATAATAATACTTGATGTAATATAACTATTCTGATCAATTTTTATTTTAAAATGTGACAAAATTAATTAGAGAGAAAGGGTTCAAATTTTATTTATCTGAAAATTTTGACCACTCATAATTTAAATATTTTTTATTACGACTATATGGCAATAGAAATGACTGGTTATGACTGATATATTACTTATATAACGACATTCTAATAAGTATGACTATGTCAACTTGCAGTCTTTTGTTATCTAAATGAAGTATAAAAGTTTAACTTGCCCTTCTCCCCTCCCTAAGACTACTAAGAAACTATCTGAAATTTTTTATTTTCTTATATAAAAGTAAAAATATGTCTAACTTTCTGTGTGTGTGTGTAGCTTCTCATAGGTCGAGGAAAGGTTTATAACTATTTTTCAGAGCGTACTATCACCCTCCCAAGAGAAATAGTACCTAGAAAAATTTACTTCCCCAGAAAAAAGTTTTTTTATTTAAAAAAAAAACTAAAATTGACAGACCGATGGACTACGCTGATTGGTACAGTGAATCTTCACTTATATTCAGATGTCTATTAATATTTAGCTACAGATAAAATCACAATGCCCCCATAGCATATCGGACGGACGGACAACGAATTATATAGTAGCTTAGCAAATAATAAGGGATACAATTACAAAAAACAATCGACTACTTGGTTATTTAAGATTTCTTTTTATTATCTACTAATGGACATTCTCTTATTTCCATGAATATAATATGCTTAGGGGGGCGTCAAGTATTCATTTCTAATGTTAATATGCTGGCAATACCATTATCTTAGATTATATTACAATGAATTATGCACACACATACATACATGTTTATAATGGTATAAAAAAGGAAATAAAAATCCTTTTTTACATAAACCATTTATGTAAATATGTGTTTAAGCTTTTCTATAATAAAAGACTGTACGTCCGTTTGTACATCACTGTTAGCTGTTTTCGTTAATTTATGCAAAAAAAATTATCAAATTGATTTAAAATTTCGGCTGATGATTCCTGTAACAATTAGGTAAGAGTTTGAAAGCGTTGCAACTCTATAAACGTAACCAGAAAGGCCGTACGTCAGTTTAAATAATGCTATTTTTGACAATTTTTTTATGGTATGATTCCTAGGACTTTTTAGCGAACCATTTTTATAATTAAGTCCAAAATTGTAAGTTATTCTTTAAACAAAACCCTGTATTTAAGAAATTTTGCAACAAATTGATATAAATTTTTGTTTATACTTTTTTTTTAATATTCTTTTTATTAAGTGTTGACATTCTACAAGTTTCTGTGTTCGTTTGATCTACCGTTTGATTTCAGATCTTCGCTATAATAGCTATATTCCTTCCTTGGACCTATTAGAAGTTTTACTGTAAAGAAGAACCATATTGGTAAGATCCACAAACATAATGTTACTTTTATAAAAATAATTTTACTATATTAAAAAGCAATTCAAGGTCCATACCGAAGTATACAATATAGTCATTATATTTGTGTTTTTCAAGTTTTGTCAAAATATTATCCCATTTACGAACTTTTATGCATTATGCCTGACTAACAAAGTATGTGCAAAATATCACTACATTTTTACCGGTGGGGTTATAAAGAAACATAAAAATCGAAAACATTGACAAATATTAGTGAAAATTGATCTGGGAATTTTCTATTTTTCTGAAAAAAAAGATGATTGTGAGATTGATATCTGGAAAACTACAAAACATTTTTTTTTGCATTTGGGGCTTGCGGAAAGGGGTTTTGTAGACAACCCCCACACTAATCTTTAAAAAAGGGAATTGTCACATATCCTTGAGTTTGTCCAAGTTCATTATTTCAAATACCATTAATGTTTTAATAGATTAAATTTTTAATAATCATTTACTTTCAAATTAGGGAAAATCTACAGACCTTCTTAAATTGGCCTGAATGCCTTAACCAGGTTCGTGCACAGAAATTTGCAAGTCAGGTATGACCCTTCAGAAGGTGTATCAAAATGCAGACCTGCCCAATTATTTACTCCCAAGGAGTAGTACGCCCATAATCCATGTTGAACTCAAGTTTTTAACCATATGCCTTCAATAATATTCGTTCCTTTCCTTGCAAAAAAATGTTACTGATGAAAGGGGGGAGGGGGGGTATAAAGATTGTTTAGGGGGTGTTTGTGCAAACTTGTAAACTTAAGATTGCCTTTAAACATAATTTTAACGCACCATTGAGTACAGTGCATCCATGATATTTAATAGCAAAATAGTAACACACATACAAACTCACACAAACAAACACTCACAGACCTATGTCATACTACATTGTAAAAATAGGAAAAATGTTATGCTATATTAAAAAGCTTGTAATTAAAACCTTCAAGTTTTCCTTTGATTAACTTTTGCGAGTTAACAATTGTTCTTGAGCTATTTTTGAGCTTATTTTTTTGCCCCTCCATTAAAATCAATTAATTTTATACTAGAGGTTCCCCCCTAGAATCATGGATTCGGATTGTATTTGTGAGGGGAGTGGGGGGGGGGATAGAAAGCCTAAAACATGCTTTAATTCGAAATAATGTAGCATAAAACCACTATTGTAGGTAGGAGCAGTAAATGGAAAACTTAATCAGTTCAATGGTTGGCAAGATAATAACGAACAAAAAAAATCCCTTTTCTTTTAGTTTTATAGGTGATTCTCATAAAGAATTTACCTTACACCTAATGGCGTCAAATTACTTTAGTACATAGAACATTTAGGAGGATGAAACCATTTTTCATGCTTTAGTATATAAAAGTAGAAATAAAATCTATGATTACAGGTTTGACCTTCTACAAAAGGTAATGTATGATTCCATTTATCCCTCTCATCACCATGATATCATCTTGGCCGATATGATTTTGTAATCCACCACATCATTTTGACATCTCTTGAGATGAAAATGAAATCATACATTGCGTTTGTTAAAAGGTCAAAACCGTTACCAATGATTATATTTCTACTTTTATAAAAATGCTAACTGTTCTATTGATATGTATAGAACATAAATGTTTCATGGTTGAAATATTATATTAAACAGATAATTTGATGCATTCTCCCCATGAAATATAGGAATACTTTTAGGATAATATATGCTTTATTTACATCAAACATACCTTCACTGCACATAAATAAATACTTTTAGGTTGGTTTTGGTTAAATTTGTTTATGATTATAAAATTGTGATGTAGTGATGATTTGTATATGATGATTCCTATAATAGTTAGGTACGACTTAGAAATCGTATCAATTCTAAAACTGTTACCAGAAAGTCCGACAACACATTTTGTATGATATTATAATATGATAAGCGATGCATCTCTTTAATCAAATCCTAAAAATGAAAGTATGTCCTTTTACTGTATCCTGTATTTAAGCAATTTTGCAAAAAATATTTATACAATTTCATTTGGACTTACAAATTAATGTTCTGCTTATTAAGCTTTGACACTCTACAAGAATTATTGTTCATTTATCCTTTCTTCTGATTTTAGAGCTTCGCTTTTATGGATGTTGCCATCCTTGTTAATTTAAGGAGCAAGGTAACCGAGTGGAATGTTATGAATGACATGTCTGACTACCAACTAACAGAATCCTGACCCATCCAAATTATCCCAATACTACTTTTGCCCGTGAGCTCTCATTAGTTAATGATTTTATTTAAATTTCTGTAGAAATGAAATACCAAATATTAAGAATAAACCATCACATTTATATTTAATATATAATTTCTTAAATATATGACATTAAACAATTCATTCTTTTAATGTATTAGATCTATAGTACACATGTATATACAGATAATTACCTGCCTCCATTTTCCAATGGTCTTTTTAGACTGCTAGCAAATTGTTTTCTGCGACTTGGCTGTGTTAATATTCCCGACACCATTAGTTGATTTTCAAGACCCAATTGAGAGTCAGCACAAGGTCATTGGGATGGGGAGGTGCAACTATTTAACCCCTTCAACCTCTAGTGTTTTACTCTAATTTTTATGTTAAATATGAATCCAATATTTACAATTTTCTCTATTAGCCTTTCCATGTAATAACCCTGTGTAAACACAATTTCAAAATTGTGCATTAAATCCTGGATACACAGATATGTTAATGGACTTTTTTTCAACCTTTTATCAATTAAGTTTATAGTAACATGTCAAAAAAAAAACATGTTATTTTATGATTCTTTTTTTAATATTTGTTATTTTATTTGTCACGGATGATTTTTCAGTATGGCTGAAACTGGTTATAATCCACCGGATATTAATCGGTTTCGAAGACATACTGGAATAATTATCAATTATTTATCGCATCGTATTATTTATATACAGCTTTCCGCGGATATAAAAGTTTACGATGCTATACATAATTTTTTAGTATTGCTGAAAAACGGTTTTAACCCACCGGATTTTTATCGGTTACGAAGCCATACTGTAAAAAATGTTGTAAACATTATTTGAAAAACTTCACATACAATAATTTTACTTTACCTGTGAAAGCTAAGTAAACATAGATACACCAAATTGTCGACACCAAATTTTACATTACATTAAATTTATTTACAATCGCCTATAAGCTATAAAAGAAACACAAGTAACAGGTAGAAAATAAACAAAATCATATTGCATACGAGCATAACACTCAGAGACAAAATATATACAATATATATAAAGACAAGATAACCTCCCCACCCTCACATGCAAAGTTTAGCCGCGAGTCAATATCAAAGACGCTGATGGCTGGAACTTTTTTTTGTTATTTCTTGGTAAATTTGTTTATAAGAGATTTTAAAAAGAAATTCAAATTATAGTTTTATTGAAATTATCTTTTTCGTCTTCTAGCAAAAATTTTTCTGCTACGTGGCTGTGTTTATATTCCCTTTACCATTGGTTAATTTTCAAAGACCGAATTGAGAGTCTACAAAAGGACATTGCGATAGGGAAATACAGTTATTTAACCCTTTCTCTCTCTAGTGTTTTACTCTAATGATTGGCCCATGCTCCTATAACGTAGAAAAAAAATGTTCAGATTTGATTAAAAGATTCCCTGTCAAAATATTTTGTATTTTCAGCCGTTTCCGAGATCCTTCAGACAAATATTGTTTATATCAGAATTAGAAGAAATATTGAATATATCTAATTCTAAACATCACATGTAAGTATTTATTATGTAGATAATATAACAAAACATTTGTAATTTAGCACAGTCACATTCTTGTAGAACTGTTATGCTGTTATTATATCAACATATGACTATATTCTTAAAATCATAATGTCCGTTTGTTTTTTATATGTTTGATGTTTGTATATGGCTATAACTCTATCAAAAATGCTTACAAAATAGACCCCTTTTTGACATAATTTTCCATGAAACAGAAAGATATTTCAAAACTGATTACTTGGGCTTGTAAATAAACTGTTTCTGTATCTTAGGTTAAAAGGTCTGTTTTGTAAGCATTTTTGACAGAGATTGACATGATCGAACATATAAAATTCAAACAGTATCTGTGTCTATGATAGGTATAATTCTAGAAGTAGAGAATTAGTAATTTTTTCTAATCACATACAGTATGACCCTCGAAAAAGTATTTTTTAGCATCTGCAGCCCTTATTTCTCAATGAATTATCATAAAATGTATATGTCCTTGTTCTCTATAGATTTCCACATAAGTAGATATAAAAATATTTTTTTACCTCCATTAACACCGGAGATTTTTAGAGCTAAAGTTTTGAAAAAGTGACTGAGGAAAAAGTAACTTTTAACATGAAAC
>LS044471.1:6512-18281 GCA_900241095.1 Acartia tonsa | reverse complement strand
GACATTTATACATTTATGTTCCGATTTTTCAGTTCAGATACTATACAAGTGTTAATGTCCGTTTGTCCTACCGTTTCAGTGCTTCGCTTTTATGGATGTTGTCATCCTTGTTTTCCATAAAGCCGTGCTTTTGGAGATTTATATTAATACTAATTAAGGTCCTACGACAAACGCAGGAGTCCCAAACGTCAGAGTGGACAAAAGTCGGAGTGGACACTAACCTAACCTATTTTAATTATCTTATAGGTTTTTTAAATGCCTAACCCCTGCTGGGGGCTAATTTGTTCATTCATATCTTAACCTAACCTAATCTGTTTAGAATACTTCATAAAATTAATATTTTAACACTCCTGCTTTTGTCCACTCCGACGTTTGGGACTCCTGCGTTTGTCCTGGAACCCTAATTAAATTCAGATATTTTTTCAAATAATGATAAAAATCTACTTACGCATTGATTCCGTCATAGCTCGCACCAATTCCTACAGTATCCACTCCTCCCACTTCGCGGATATGGTTGATATGTTCTATAAAATATACATTAATATGGCAGATGTTTTATTTTAATTCCTACAGTATCCACTCCTCTCAGTTCGCGGCTATGGTTGATATGTTCTATAAAATATATATTCATGGGAAGGTGTTCTACTTTAATTCCTACAGTATCCACTCCTCCCACATCGCGGATATGGTTGATATGTTCTATAAAATATATATAATATGGAAGGTGTTCTACTTTAATTCCTACAGTATCCACTCCTCCCACTTCGCGGATATGGTTGATATGTTCTATAAAATATATATAAATATGGCAGATGTTATACTTTAATTCCTACAGTATCCACTCCTCCCACTTTGCGGATATGGTTGATATGTTTTATAAAATATATATGAATGTGGCAGGTGTTCTGCTTTTATTCCTAATCTTATAGTATTCACTCCTCCCACTTGGCGGATACTGTTGATATGTTCTATAGAATATATATGAATATGGCAGGTGTTCTACTTTAATTCCTACAGTATCCACTCCTCCCACTTTGCGGATATGGTTGATATGTTCAATAAAATATATATTCATATGGCAGGTGTTCTACTTTCTTTTTTTTTCAAATTATGACACTTTGGTGGTTTTTTTCTAACAATTTTCAAAATCTTAAGTGCATTACATGCTTATATGTCCTTTAATTTGTTATTGTATACTTTCTTTTATGTATGTGTATTGTAGTTAATTGTGTAAGATGTACTTTGTGGTAGACAATAGGTAATGTATGCCATACAAACCACTACACTTTATCAAGGATAAAGAGATGAGTAAATGTACCATTAATAGGCTAGTTAATGATGATAGTTTAGGCTATATGTAGCATATGATAAAACTGTCATGAATGTAATTTCCAAGGATAATCAACATTGGAGCCGGGGAGGGGAAGGGTTTAAGCTTTTAGAACCATGGGCCGCAATGTAAATACAATAATGAATTTGTGGGTAAAATCTAAGTTAAATTCTTTTTGAAGGGAGAGGGGATCTATTCAATGACTTATACCTTTATCCTAAATTTTACGCCTTTGGATATTTATGTATTTTGTCACAAATATCCATACATATTGTTTGGGATAAATATAACAAAATTCGACGGACATTGAAAGTAATTTGAATAAATGCTTAAGTTGATATATATACGTCAATTGTTTTTTCCGTCCCAAATCTGAATCACACACGCCTCTCTTTCGTTGGTTTAAATTTAAGGAACTATGACTTTATATTGATTGGAAAGTAAAAAACTGTCCAAACTATACTTACAATAATTTTCATATAAGGAACTTTATCTATTTTGTTTAGCGGTGTATATCATTTAATCTGTCATAGTATTAACACTTAAGACCCATGACAAAAATAAATGCAGCTTTATGCTTATATCATCGAAAAAATTCACGAGAAAGGTTATGCCTTCACAAGTAAACGGGTCCGAACAATTAGATCCAACAGCAGCGAAGCTTTATAAATCTGTAGAATGTCTGGGTGTTAATAATCGTGTTCTTGTGAGATTTAGTTCCCTAATGAATTTAGACATTTCTTTTTTTGCAAAATGGCTTCGTTGAAGAAAAAAATATTCCTCGACACGTATTTTATATTTGTAACAAGATTTAAATAATCGCCTAGGATTTTAAACTAAAAGACACTTTCTTCCTCTCTCTCTCACACACACTCCCTCGCCCTCTCTCTCTGTCTCTCTCTCACAAACACTCCCTTGCCCTCTCTCTCTCTCCCTCTCTTTCTTTCTCTCTAATATACAAACACATTGAGCTAAATCACTTGCTATTTGTTATCAGATTTATACAACATTTTAGCAGAATAAACATAACAAGGTGTAAAATGTTTCCCATCATAATATATTTCTGAGTGTCAAAGCTACTCTATAACTCAATTTGTCTATCTGCCCGTCTGTCACAGATGAATGTAGTTAACTCGGCTGTTATCAGATATAAATATATGATTTGGCTGATCAAAGATCATCTATTCGTTCTACGCTTAATTTCATTCGAAAGTTTGTCATTGATACCCTCAAATTTCTTCAGGAAAGATGAGTTTTTTTTCTTCAGATCATTAAAAGCTGCTAAGCTTAAGTTTTATTGATTTTCCCACCCTAGTTTTAACTTATTCATCAATTTTAATCTTCTTTTAATCCAAAAGTACATTAAGAAATTAAATTTTTTAATTTGACTCTTGATATTTTAATAAGATTAAGTTTTAAATTTAATTATTTCTTTTCAATTTTTTGTTGAGCAGCAGTTTTTTGATTGAGAAAATTGAACATGATTGGTTTCTAATTCTATTTATCTCAAAACAAGGACTATAACGTCTAACCGCAGCGAATCTGTTTAAAATGATAAAATAAACATAAGGACATGTAAGGACGTGCTTTTTAACTGGGATTCGAACACATTACCACAAGATTTAAATGAGTTTGAAAAAAATAAGATTATTCCATCAAAAAAGAACATAGATTTCTAAATTATACCACAATTTAAGTACCAACAATCAGACAGAACTTGCTATACGAATACTTATAGAGTAGCTTTACCACTTTAAAAAATCCAACATAATTTGATTTTTCTTTAGAAGCGTTTTTATTAAAGATAAACTATAATTTTATGTATGTAAATTATTTTGAAAATATTTAAAAGAAAGATACCAAGATGTGGTTTGTAGGCATTATATACAAAGTACTTTAGAGATATTAAGGCAGTTTTTTATGTGAGTCCAGCTATAGACTAAAACCTAACTGTTTTAAAACATAAAAAAAATCATAGAAGATGGCATAAAACTTCAAAGGGGCCAATAAAAGGTTTCTCTAGAATCATAAATCATAAAAAAAGAGTTTCCATTTAACATGAATATGATTCTAGAATTAATTTCACCAGAATAAAGGGATGGTCTCAATATTTTTTTTTATAAATTGCTTCTTACATAAAAACATTGCAGTGGATATTGTCGGTTGTAGAATAGTTATTTCTCGCATCGTATTATAAACAGCTTTCCGCGGATATAGAATCTACAATTATAAAATTAATGTACAATTATAAGATGAACATTTTTATTTCCGTAGAAATCTGGATATAATACGATGCTAGACATAGTTTTTTCGTATGGATGAGAACCGGTTCCTATCCACCGGATTCGAATAAATTCGAGAAAAAATATTTTAATTACATGAGACAGTGAATTAAGTTATTTAAAACTATTGTAAAACGAAAAATCCAGTCATTTTACCCAATTAAATCAGTCAGACGGACGGGCATACCTCCAATATAGAGCAACAGCGCTTATAAAAAGATACTTACTTATTACATCTGTAATGGAGGAGACATTAGAGCAAGTGATGAAATAAGAGAAAAAATTTATCATCACTAAACCTCCTTTGGCAGCCTAAATATAATTATAAATTACAATTTATCAATGCTAATTTCATTTGATACTGATATTAAAATCTGAAGTAAAAGATACAGGTACGTTTTAGATTTTAAACATTTATAAATATTCATGTAACATTCTATTTTAGAGAATTTTCAATTTACAAGAATTTCATTTCTTATTTAATGTTTAAAAGAAACTTTTCTAACGAATAAGATTTAATAAGAATTTAAATAACATACAACTTAAGCTTTTTAAAATTGTTTCATTCAAAACAATTTTAAAACTCTTAATTGCTTTATGTAGAAAACAAGTATGTTAATATGTAAAAGTAGTACAAAATGTTATTTGGACTGTTTAAAAATAATTTGAAACAATATTATGGAAGAATGTATTTGTTTTGAGAAGAAATAGAAAATTGACAAGCCTTAAACTGCTAGATTCGGAACATTTAAGGCCAAATAATAAATTTGTTTACAGTGAATCCCTGTTATAGCAGTAATGAGACTAAAACATTTCCATATTGTGTCAAAAATAGTACGAAGTTAAAATCTTACCAATTTCTTGATAACTGAGTCAGGTACATTTCTGGTGGAGTTACACAGTGATTGAGCAGAAGAATGAGAAAATATCACAGGGGCGCCACTAACTTCTATACTATCTACACTTGTCTAAATATAAGAATAATAATATTAGAATATGACACAGGTACTACACTAACTTCTATACTATCTACACTTGTCTAAATATAAGAATAATAATATTAGAATATGACACAGACTTATATTACAGGACTACAACAAATACTTTAGACTTAAGAAAGGCATTTGACTGTATAGTAATTGATTTTTGTAATTACAGCATCATATTATTAACAAGTTTTCTTAGAACCTCCCCTTATTTTTAACTTTCAAACGTTTCTTTAGCTTGTGTGGGAAGCTCCTATCCTAAAGAGCATTACCCGTTTGGAATACTGACCCTGCGGGAACTCCTGTTCATCCTGACCATAATTTGACCTAACCCACAACCTTAATCTAGCATCTAAAATTCTTTTCGTTCATATTTTATGAAATTGAAACCCTTACCTGAATGGAACTATGAGACAGATCAACAATTATCCCAAGTCTGTTCATCTCTTTTATCACAGTCTAAAAAATTACAAAAATTTAAATTGCTAAATCTAAATACAAATTTGTACTGTATGTGATCTAAAAAAGAAAATACTGGTTTAGGTTTTGATGCGCTTGTCTGAGAGTTAATATAAAATTGCAAGCTCATGACAAATCTATTAAAGATTTAATAACTCATGTCTTTTGATGTCATGACGCGGTATTCACTTTTGAAGCGAAGGTACTCTATAATTTATAGGTACGCAAATAAATACGTCAGTTTGCAATAAAAAACATTAAAATAAAATGCTCCTAGCTCATTTAGGAAATTAACCACAGAAGTTTCCTTATCGTGTCTATCCGTTAGTCTTATAGATATTGGGGTTTAAATCTATTTTAATAATTCCTATGAGTTAATATTCTTGATTACATATCATATTATCTCAAATATAAAACATCATATATTCTTTTTACAACATAAAATTTCTTTGAAATCTGAATAAAAATTTGTTCTCCATATATTAAATAAAGTATGTGAGAGCTCTGAAATTCTTTTCAAGGCATTCATTCATGTAATCAGAACTTCATTTTCTTCTCAAACTTGCTTCAAACAGAAAACTTTGTTGTTCGTTCCACTAGTCTCAGTTTCAAACATGAGGTATAATACACCATGTATATTTCTATAGTTGAATAATCATGTAGCCAATAAAAATAACTTTTTTTTAGTCTTAATATTTTATCATTTTTCAATAGGATACATATTTCTCACTTGTTGGTATTCTAAACTAGTTTAAACATAGTTAATTAGTAGATAACTACTGCATTTTGTAGAGCGATACTACTCTATAACTTCTGTTACTTGATGCATATCTAATGAGGGGGGAAAAGGGACTTTCCAAGTTTTGAAAGAAAAGAAATTTTGTTAAATTCTAAAGATCTTGCTCTAAAAGCTAAAACTTTTTAACTAATGGAAATTATTATACTCGTTTTTTTTTCTTTTTAGAAACAAGAAGTAGACATTATTGAAAGACACAAAAACTAGTTTTTAGACTAATTTTCTATCATTTAATCAACATTTAACGAGAGTAAAGTTCATAAAGTAGTTTCCATGAAAAACTATCCAAAATAGAATATTTGATTTTCTACCCTTGATGGTGAATCTGACATAATAATTCGTCCAATTAATGAACTGAATATCTAGTTGCTCTATTTTTATCAGCAGAATCTTGAAGCTTTTTATAGTGGCTATACTGACCTACTATTGGTCAATTCAAATGTCTACTGGCCTGCCATTGGAAATTTAGTCATTGTCATTTGTATTGTATGGCGTCATTTTTTATAGGTACTATAAGCTGCTTCTATAACCTTGATTTTTCATCTGAATGTTTATGGTATTCGAATGATTTTATTATTTTTTCCATCTTACATCAGATTATCATGTTTTCTTATAAATTTAAACTTGTAGCGGGCTAAAATGACGACCCTCCTCCCCTCTTCTGAATAATCAATAAATGACAAGGGAAATAGCAACCTAAATGGACGACAATTTTTCCCCTATCATAATATCCACATATATTCTACATCCATATTCCATTGGTATTTGTGTTTCTTACCTTTCCAAATTGAGTTAGACCATTGTGCACTGGTTTAGCTCCCACCCGGTCAACCAGGCTTGAATCAGCCCTGAAAAAAATTTCCAAATTTTATTTTTTGGAATCCAATTAAAACTCAAAGTTTACTCTATAACTCTTTTTGTTTGTCTTCAAAGCATAAAGAGCCATTTTTATAATGAAATTTTATTTGCTCAGCTGATGTTAGAACTAAACGGCTGATTTTTTTGGTGAATAAATTACTCTGATAATTTAGAACTTACTCTATATCTAACTTTGTCAATCGGGTTGTCAAAAGACAATCTGATGCAAAAATCTTGTCTACTATTAAAGATAAACTTATGTTTCTTGTGAAATTTTTCATAGACAACATTTACTTCACTAATTAAAAATGTTATCATCCTTGTTTTACTAAACAATTTTAAAAAGCTTACCATGGATTATTGCAGTTGTGAGTGAGTGCAAGTGATCTAACTCCCAACCTTTGGTACATTCTGAGCACCCCCAGGCTGGTGCCTATACTGTGCCCGGACTCAACAGATATCAGGCTGGCTATCTTGCCGCGCTGATGGGCACTCACAAGTTCTGAAAAACAAAGACGACATTAGAATGAAGGATTAAGCATGGTGATTACAAGAACAGATCTATAGTATAGATGTATATACAGACAACTACCTCCCTTCATTTTCCAAAGACCTCTTTCGTCTGCATCTAAAATATTTTCTGCTACTTGGCTGTGTTAATATAAGCGACACCATTGGTTGATTATTTTTCAAAATAAAGATTGAATAAATATCTATTGTTAAAATAGCTGAAAAGTAGTTTATCATACGAATAATATCCCCCAATTTCCGCGTTGTTTATGGAAGTTGTAAAATTTGACTTGATAAATCTGTTTTAAAATTTATGGCCATATAAACTCTGGAATAAAGTATAAACTAGGAGTTGAAACTGTTTATGTCCTCAACAATATTGTCAAAATAATAGTTTTCTAACTTTACAGCATTATTTGGTTTTAAATAAATCATTATTTTGAAAAAGTACTATGAATGGGACATTTTTATGTAAGCATATGGTGATATAATTTACAGATAGACCTCTAGATGTATGTTGATGCTGCCATAATGTTTTATAACCAGATAATGTGATATTTACAATTCTGCAGGATGTGGACATTGTCTTAAACTAAAACCAGGTTTTATAACATTTTTCCAACTTCATATTTTGACATTAAATGTTACGAAAAAAATCAGAAGCTATATAATCATGAAAAAAGTTCATATATTAATGCATTTTTCTGTCATTGTAAGCCATTTTACAAAAACAAGAAAAAATATAATTCTATTACATTTTTCATAAAATGTGCTTCTATTCAATATTGATTTTTTAAAATTCTATCAAAAGCTATGCCTTTTGTATTTTTATTAACTGCTTTGATTATGTTATAAAAATCGGATAAGAGCAAATTTGTGGGTAAAAATCATAAACAATAACTGATCAGAAAAATTCTGTTAGAATAAAACGCATTTCCCATGACAAAAATTAAATTGAAGTTTTAAAGAAGGAGAGGATAGCGTTTTTGTTTATATAAATATTTTTAAAAAAATATTTCAATAATCAATAACTATTTCTAATGGATAAAAAAAAGAGAGAAATATTAATAGGAATGAATACATACAAGATATATGAAAAATAGATAAATAAATTTAAGAACTGCACACCCTCTAAAATGGCCAAAGGGAATGTTCTTTTCTAAGATAAAGAAAGAAATATGGATTGTGTTAGAATTTTGATTTCTTTTTCTCAACTTACTTCTTCACAAACTTGACTCACTTAGATCATAGAAAAATAATTGTTAGAATATCCAATTTAGGTTCCTATTTAAAAAAAACACGTTTTCAAGGAATATTAAATCAATGTGTCCAATTGAGAATTTTAAAGATATATTTAAATTATTAAGTTAAACTTATTATTTTATGGATGTACTATTCTTACACATACGCATAAAATTATAAGAACAACAGAGATAAAGGGATAATTAATCTTTCTCCAGTGTAAAATTTCTAGATTCTAATCTAAATTTGAGAAATAAAGAATAACAGAAATGAATATTACAATAAAATTAAAATATCTATAAAACATAACGATTTTACACATATACACATACACACCCACACACACACACACACACACTGGTGTGATGGTGATAAGTTATACAACTTCTGTCTTTCATTCCCTTTATGGATATCCAGATACACACACACATATATATAAACTTTTCTATTCATAAACCATTCAATTCTCATTCAGCCACACAAAACACACAAACACACACACACACACAAATATTTGATCCATTTACTTACATAAGGCATATTATTATTAGCAGCTTAGCTACTCTATAACTACAGTTGGTCCGTCTGTTCGTCACGCTGAAAAATTCGTAAAGGAACTGACCAGAATGAAAGATAGATGTCTGATTTTTCTGGTTTAGATTCTCAAAACCTATGAACTTACCATAAATCATACGATTTTACCCAAATTCTTTTCTTTAATTTAGAAATTTAGAAAAGTATTCTCGTAAATTTGATGTGTGTCTTTTTTTGCATATATGTATTTGTGTTTGCAGTGCAAATTTGGAACATTCTTGATCTTGTTTGATAAATATATTTATGTAAAAGAATTCTCCACATTAAAAAAAATCTTGTAATAAGAAAAATAATTCATATGTTTTTCATACTATTTTTTTGTTGCAATTTTTAGATATATATAATCTCATTTTAAAAAATGTATTAAAAAGGACGATTTTCTTGCGTTTGTTAAAATTCGCACTACAGTTCCTAAGATCTTAATTTACCTGTGGATGTTGTGACAAACTGTAGATGAGTGTTGTATTGTTCTATAAACCTTTTGATAAGGTCAATTTGTTCCAGAGTGATCTGAACAGCGTCCTTGTGCTGGGACCCACAGGGGGCATACGCTACCCATAACTACAATGAAATATATATTATTATTATTTTACTCAAAGTAAGATTAAGGATGGTAAGGATATTCGTCAAACTAATTAGATTTTAAAGTATTTGTTTCAACTTATTCTAATCGATGAAAATCTGATTTGTTTAAAATATCAGTATTATTTCAATATTAAGAAATGTGAATAAAAAAGTAACAAAACCTTGTAAATGTAAGCAGGAATTAGACTATATTTAAGTAAATATTTATCATTTTGTGATTTGAGCTTTTATTTTACGGTCATCTTGTCATAGAACAACATATTTACTTACCTGGGCACCTAGCCCACCCTGTACCAGCCTAGGTATGTCTGTGTGCTTACCTGGGCACCTAGTCCACCCTGTACCAGCCTAGGTATGTCTGTGTGCGACCACTTGCTTTCTGACCAAGGTTTTTCGTTACTCAAATCCATAGAGAAGTTGACCTTCCCCAGCTTGTTGTGAACAAACTTCCGAATATTCCAGGCCAAATCATTATGCCTAAAAAAATAGATAATTAACTTACAGTTAAATTTTGTATATCAAATTCAAAATTGTCTGCATAGAAAACATTCGACTATTTGATATAAAAAAATAGAGCTAGACTGCAAATTAAAATTAAAAGAACCTCAGATACTTTAAAATCAACTTTATTAGTAATACAAGTATTTAATGCGATTTAATGTATCATCAGTATTTTTAAATATGAAGTGATTAATTTAATTGAATAGCCAAATTGTTAAAAAATTCAACACTGAAATTTTCTGGTTTAGCCTAAAAATCATTTTTGCTTTTCAAATTCAAAATATCATAACTTTCATTCAGAAACAAATTTCAAATTTTAACAGGTCAAGATTAATGCAATTTAATTATCTTTTGCCTTCAAGTGTTCAAGTCTATCCTTTTCACTCTCTCAAATCTTATCTTGTCTGTTTGGCGAGAGAGAGAGAGAGAGAAAGAGAGAGAGAGAGAGAAGTCAGAATGTATTTTTGTGTACTACAATATCTTTAATGTATATATAATATTGCACATTGCATGGTTTGGGGGGGGGGGGTGAGGGAGTCTGGCGAAAATAGCACACAGTTATAGTGATGGTAGATAGGGTTACACAATACATAATGGAAAGGTATCTAAGATGATAGCTGCACCCCTTCTTAGGCTGCTTTAGTAACATATTCACAGTATAGATGCTTTAAGCATAAACTAAAAACGTATTGTAATTGAAGTCTTTTGAAACCAGGCTTTACCTTTATCTGTTGTAGAAGATAGTAATACTATACACCACCACCACACCTTAGGATAACCTGGGCCTGTGCCAAGGCCTGATACTTAAAACTAAGACGGGGGTTCGATGTTTAAAGGTAAGTTTATATACATGCCTTTTCATATAGTTCATACTTTTAAAAAACTCTTTGTTTTAAGGTCTTAAGCTTTTTTTTAATGCATTTGAACATTTGTTTTGTTTGATATTACACAAATCAAATTGTTTAAGAATTGATCTCTGGGTGGGGTTCTACCTTTCCACTCCCCCCATCTCTGTATCCAACAGAAACTTATCTAGGTCTCCCAACAGTAAAATTCAATCCAAGGGAGAAAGGGGGGATGATAAAGATTTGAGGTAAGGTGCAAAATTGCATCAATGCAGAGGAAAGAGGGGTGGAGGGGGAGGATATCCCCATTTGTCCCAGTTTTGTGAAATGCCATCGCAGTCAAATACTTTCTCTTATTCTTGTGGCGTGGCGTGCCATGCAAAGTAATTTAGATCATTATGGTTACCTTTTTATCCACCCCCCACCCCATCCCCACCTTCATTTATTTCATGGTATCTACTTAAAAATTCAGCTCAAACTTTTTGTATTATGTCTCTTTTTGAAGCCTTAATTGACTCAAAATGAGAAAAAAACTAAAGTAGTCCAATTCGCAAAACAAGTAATTAGTGAAGTACAAAATATAACCATTTTATTTTTAAAAATCTTTTATGGTACTCCAGGGCTGGGTAGCCACGTCCTTAGCCGCGAATAAGAATATTAACCTTGTGTGTGCGAATGGGGCGTTTGTCCATATTTAGGTATGGAGACCGCTCTTCTATGAGTACTACTAAATCCTAATTTTAATGCAATACACATAGACATTCTCATCGTCGGTTCGCTT
>LS044469.1:21240-33082 GCA_900241095.1 Acartia tonsa | reverse complement strand
TTTTTTATTTCATTTTTGTATAAAGTTTCTGCTAGTAACAAAAATAAAAGGATTTCTAGCTTAATTTTGCTAAAAAAGTCGTATCATGTTAAAAGTTACTTTTTCCTCAGTCACTTTTTCAAAACTTTAGCACTAAAAATCTCCGGTGTTAATGGAGGTAAAAAATATTTTTATATCTACTTACGTGGAATACTATAGAGAACAAGGACATATGCATTTTTTAATAATTCATTGAGAAATAAGGGCTGCAGATGCTTAAAAATACTTTTTCGAGGGTCATGCTGTAGATAATCACCTGGAACCCAAAGCATTGAGCTGAGTGAGATCATGAACCCAATGGCCTCTCCCCAAGGAGGATATGCGTAGTGTTCTCCATAGGTGATGGGCTTGTATTTGATAAAGTAGAACACGAAGATAAACTAAAAAAACACATAAATAATACTTTTTTAAAAGTAACAGGACGTGTGTCTGTCTGTTTGTACCAAAAGATCTCTACTTATTAAAATTGTCAACTAATCACTAATTTGAGAGTTATTAAAAATCACCAAACTTCGACAATCTTTAATATTTAAGAATGATAGTACATTTATAACAAGCTGTCCTTATTCTTATTCATTTTTATTAATTGTGTTATTGCTAACGGTCTGAATATAACCATCTTTTAATATTATTTAATTATAAAACTTAGATCCTGATATGTATTTATATTAAAAATGTATAGAATAGCTCATGGTGTGACTACAATATGGCGTATTATCAAATCTGCATGTATTTCGTTATCCTTTTTCTCTCTTTTTCTTTCTATTAAACTCACCCTGAATGCTAGGTGCGACGCCACTTGTAACAAATAATATTGCAGAAGATATGGTATTTATTGATAAAATGTTGCAAATAGAAGAAGAAAGTAACATGATGTCTATCTAGCTGTCTTTCTGTTTATACCGAAGGATCTGGCTAACCGCTGAACCAAAAGGTTCTTCTATATAATGTTGCTTCTGGGAAGGTTTATAAATACTTTGGGGACTATACAACCACCCTCATTAGAGAAATCGAACTTGATGATTTGACACATATACAGAATCAAAGAAACACTGCATAGTTGGCTAGACAGCAGATTCTAATCTAAACTTTCTGCCTTTATATTGGTATTTATTATGAAACCAATACGTAAAAACTAGTGCGTGTATCAGTGTACGCCCTAGGCTTTTCATTTTGTCATCAGTAAAAAAAAAGGTTTTAAAAGTTTGAGAGGGGGTAATCTAATGTACTTTTAAAATTTTAAAGGGGGGGTGGGGGGTAAGAGGAGGGATTTCAGAGTTTAAAGGGGGTAAACACACCTTTACCCCCACTTTTGGACGTACATGGCGTGCCCAACAAATATTTAATATTGCGGAGGGGGTTGGGGTTTAATATCAAATATCGTTATCAATTAAATTTTTACATTCTAAAATAATTTTTAATATTTTCATGAATTTCATAAAGAAATTAAATCAAAATCAAAATTGAAAAAGAGAATCGATAGAATGTGGAATAAAATATTGGATATTGCAAAAATTTAAAAGTGCTAAGTTTGAACAACAAAGAAATCAGCAATATTGATTTTTTTCAATAATTAAATAAGGATAATTATTCCCATAAGAAGCATTTCATTAACAAGATGACATTTGATTTTGGATATATTCAAATTTTAGAGTAACTGCACTACAAAAATATAGAGTGTGGGCGGACGTACATTCTGTTAACGATTATAGAGTTGCTACGCTTTTAATTCGTATCTAACTACTACAGGAACTATCATGGGAAGTTTGAAATCGATAGAGCAGTCATAGCAGGCCTAATTTAACGATAAGAGCTTACTGTTAAGTACGGACGCTTTTAACAAGGATAAAAATGCGCCAGGCTTACTAGCACGTAGGCAGGAGCTAACAGGATAATAATAATAACAAGTATAATAATACTCCAAAGCTTACCAGCACGTAGGCAGGAGCTAACAGGATAATAATAATAACAAGTATATTAATACTCCAAAGCTTACCAGCATGAAGGCAGGAGCTAACAGGATAATAATAATAACAAGTATATTAATACTCCAAAGCTTACCAGCATGAAGGCAGGAGCCAACAGCACCCAGCAGATGTACCAATACCAGTTAACCTGAAATACAAAATCATTTTCATTTATTTTTCTTCAATTTTTTCAATATTTGATTAAAATTGGAAATTCAATGAAATTTTAGATATAGAATATAGTTTTACAGCTCTTGATTAAAAAAGACAAAAGAATGAAAAGATACGAACGTACAACAGATGGGGAATTATATACAGACTTCAATATATTTTGTAATATTTACCTTGTAAGAGTTTCTCGTATGAAGCTTAAGATCTTAATAACTACTAAATCGATTTGGTTCTCTAATTCAAATAAGCTCCAAAAAGGTCCTGTAAGGATTTTAGGCTATTAAATTTTTAGATTCAAATCTTGGGATGGTTTGAAACTATTTACTAGCCTCTCAGTCCCTTCGTTTACCGAGCACCTAGATACTAGGGGCGTAGCCGCTTGGAAATATATAATCTATTACCTTGTAACCAATCATATGCTCAATGCAGAGGTAAAATTTCTTAGCACCAAAGACCCATGAGATGGCTATAGTCTGGAAGAATACACACCAGAGCAGAGACATACCGCTGGCTGCGTAGAAGTCCATTAGGTAAAACAGGTACACGCCTCCCTAAATAGATAGATAAATATATTTGTATATAAAAGTAACATGATGTCTATCTGTGCGTATTTGTTGCAAATGATCTCCCTAACCGCTATTCCGATAATAAAGCTTCTCATTTCATAATCGAAATAAATAATATTTAATTAATTAAAAATATATTGAACAATTCGAAACATTAATAGCAAGTTCAAATGTGGTAAAATGTCATCACATTTCGCGTTTTTTTATATTTTTGTTGAATAAATTATAATGAAATTGTGTACTGTACAAATTTCTCTATTTTATTTTACTAAATATATTTACAGGGGATATCATAGCACCTGTCTCCTTTTGTAAACTTAATAATAATCCTGTTATGTAAAGTAGTAAGGATTTTGGTCTAAAGCTAAAGTAATACTAAAACGATGGATTTTCCACTTTTGGGAAGCTTTACATATGGTTTGTCCTTTATCTACTTTTTCGAATACATAGCTTCTAAGTGATAGTGGCGCAGCTGATAGTCATAAAAAGTAATATTTTGAAAACTTTGGAATCTTGTATATTGTAAAGTCTATAAAAAAGGGCTTTAAATATTCTAAGGACCTATAAAGGAGTATTATATCGGCTCAGCGATTAGCGAGATCCTACGGCACACACAGACATAGATCCTATTATTTTTATATGTATTGTATAAGGATAAAAAACTGAGGCACCCTGTAAAGCTATTTATTCAGATGCATATATTATGTCAGAAAATAAAAATGTAGAAAAATAATTCTCAGAAATCTACTCTCACTTTCTCTTGTCTTCTTCCCCTTTTCTTTCCCTAATTTTTGCTGTCTGTATGTCCGTCTGTCTGGCAGACCGTCTGTTTATCTTTCAGTCTGTTCGTCCGTCTACGTTGTCCTGAAAGGTTAGTCTATACATTTTCCCTTTTAGTAATCTCATTTTTTTCCTTGGAGTAATTTGAAAACAGTCAAAATGTATCTTTAGCAAATGACAAAATATTTAAAAAAAAACCTGTTTCAATTTTATCTTACTATAACTCCTCCTAGCACATTACACCATGGATAAAAGCTAAGCTCTAAAATCAGACGGTGAGACAAACGAACATTTTCACCTATGGAGTGTCAGAACCTAATAAGCAAGCAGAGTATTCATATATATTTATTATTTATATATATGAATATTATATCATATAAAAAATTAGCTGTCAAAAAGTTTTTTTTAATCAACATATTTTTATAAATATACTTAAATTCTCATATTGATTATAGAGTTGTTTCGCTTTCTAATTTGTACCTAATTGTTAAATGAATCATCTTTCAAATTTTTAAATCGATAGAATTATCATAACTTGCCAAAATGATAGGATATTTCCGTTACGGACAGACCGTAATTTTAGAATAGCTTAGCTTTTAAAAAGAATAGGGTTAGAACTTAGAGTTCACTATATGTCGTTGAGTATTTCCTGTTTTAAAGGTTAAATTTTGTCAATGTTGTATAAACTCTATTTCTATATTACACCTGAGCCCTGCTCCCCCCCCCCCCTCTAACTCCCGGAGTTTTACAAGCCCCAAAATCACTTGTTTTATCATCTCTCCTCCCTTAAGAGAAACCTCTAAATAGCCTTTGCCCTTCTAAAGTTTTTCATCTTGCAAAAAAGCTAGCTTTAATATCTATTTTTATAGAGCAAAATCTTAGATAATTTCTGAAAATAGCCCATAGGAATCAATGATTCTAAATATTATATTCTTCAAGCCCTTTGCATCTATAGGGAAGTGAAAACAGAAAAGTAGCCTAAAACCATTCCGAGACTCAAAAATGAAGATCCTAAAACAATTCTGTGACCAATATGTGAACTTTTTATAAAATGGAGAACTAAATCGGTTCAGTAGTCGTCTTAAGCAACATACAAAAAAATTCTACTTATATTATTGATTTTTAATTTAAGTCCACGTTTAAAATCTTGTATAGCACCAATTGTTGATAGGTATTCTTTGAATCTAAGTTTAATTCAAAGGCAAAGTTTATAAATGTTCGTATTGTCGGGATTTGATTAGCTATTTTACTTATTAGCTAGTTACATATACAGTACAAATTAAGGTGTCAATAAACGATATCTCTAAAAAATATCATATTACCGAAAACAATACTTTTTTAAAAGCTGACTAATCTAACTAAAAATATTCCGTAGAGAGAGAGAGAGAGAGAAAGAGAAAGTGAATTTACTCTGTCCAATGGAAATTTCCATTCTAGATAAGAAATGTATATAATATATTGCTATGGTGAACATTTAAAAACACAAAAAAAATGTATCAGGAAGGTTTTTGACTATTTTAAACGAGGGGTAGTTCAACAAATAATTAGCCTTCAGAAAATTTTACTTTGTTATTAGTTAAAAGATTACCTATAACAATATGAAGCAAACCATTACTGTATTTTAATTTCCTGCTTTTTTATTTGGAAAAAATATTGTTTCGCTGCACTTATTTTAAATCTAATGACCATTTTGAAAATTATAATAATATGTTTCATTTTAGTAATTTTAGCTGTATAAAAAATAATCTAAAATGTTAGAACTTCTCATTTCTATTTTATATATACACTTCGTATACTAAGAACCCGGTAGGGAAAGAGGGGGGGGGGGGAGTAAACCCCCTTGTTTAGCTACTAGGGATAGAGAAGGAGGGAGATTAAAAAACAGCTTCAAAGCAGCTTTTAGAATCACTATATATAAATAGAAACATGTACATTTATTAGATATTAAACATCTTTTTAGAATATTTAATAGGATATGTATGAATCGTAAGATTTGTATGGCTGGCTAATTGTTTGTACAATAATCACTAGAGTTGGAACTATTGATTTTTCTATTTCAGGGAAGCGTCTAATAGGTCCAAGGCTCGTTATTCTTAGTCTATAACTTTATGGAGTTTTAATTTTGCCTAACTTTAAATCATTGAGAAATATATTAGATTTTTTTTTAAACGTCTAAAATGCAGTCTTAGTCTAAACAGTCTAATATGAGTGGAAAATTATTCTTAAATATTGATTAAACAAAAAAATACATGTTTTTCTCTAACTATAAACCAATGAGTATTTTAGACTAATTTGGAAAACTTTTTATCATGAGGTACAGTTTTTACCTTTACTGGATTTTTCCAATGTTATTCAAAGTTTTTGGTAATCAACTATTAAAGCAAAGTCTATATTTCTTATTAATATATTTTATTAAAGTTTTCTCTTTATATTGAATCAAAAGACGTCAGCTTTTATATAAATATAAAAGTTTTATAGCACAATAAAAAGCAATACTGTATGATAGATTGAATATTTCTTATATGTCCGTCTGTAGGTCTGTCAGAAATTTTTTGGGGAAAAGGATTTTCCCGGATCCTGAAGATGGGCGGAAGAATTTTTCTTTTACCAATGCGCATCCAGTATATAATTTTATTGGTGAGTAGGTCTGTCGGCCATAATACAGAAAAAAAGGTCTCATGATTTTATTTATTAATACTTGAATCTTACAGCGGATTGTCATATACTCTAATGAAGTGAAACTTGTAGCTGGCTAAAATGACGAACTCCCTCACCCACCCCCTTCCCTCCTAATGAATGAACTTACTGACCACAATTGACAATAATTTTTCCCTTATTCACGTATATTCTACATCCATTATATTAAGATACTTACATTAGTGATCATAGGAATACCCAGCAGCATCATAAAGATGATCATGCCCAGTGTGAACTTCTTCCTGTGGGGCTGCAGGATGTGGGGCCAGTTATCAACCAAACCTAAATACACAAAAAAATATTCATATGCCTTCCTTATTTTACGCTACTCTATAACAAGGGAAATGGATGTTTTATACTTAATTGTTGTCTATATTGAAGGGAATATTGACAAGAAGTTTCAGCCTTCTATCTTTTACAAGAGCCGAAAAAATCAGTTGTAAAAAATATAAGCGGCTAAAAAGCTGCTGAACAGCAGTCCGACCGCTTTGGTTATTTTTATACTTAATTATGCTCCAAATTGGTTGAGATTCAGCCTTCTATCTTTTATAGGAGCCGAGAAAATCACGTTTCTCCCAAAACGTTTCAGAAAGACGGACATTTCAAACTATAGAGTAGCAGAAGAATAAACACGATTGAATTATAAAATAGCTTTTTTACATAAAAACTTTATAATTTGCATTCTTCGAAATTTTGACATTTTATGGTTTTGGTAATTAGAAGCACTTCAAACTTAACAAAGCATTTGATAAAAAATCATACTAAGAACCATCGAAATAGTCCTGTAGTTGGAAAAATAATTTTAAGAAAGGGAGGGTATATTGGACTGTAATTTTAATAGTGTCCAAACTTTTTATCAACCAATATTTTGATGTACATAAGTCCTGTAGTTTTATTTTACATTATTATCAAATTATTGTTCATTATCTTATCCATTAAGATCCAAGATCATTTGAATAATAGCAGGGGGAAAGGGGAGAATGTAATAAACGACAACCCAAAAAATCTTTTTGAAATGACGATGAAATTTGATGTACTTTAAAAATAAGGAAAATTTATCTAATTTAAAACTAATTTCAAGGCTTTCTGAACTTTAACATTTAAAGGAAAATGTAACTTTTTCAGAAAATCTAACTTTTTAGTGCATTTAAGCAAAAATTTTGACTAAGTAAATTTTTAAAGCTAATAACCTTCCAACAGTTTTTGAAAAGAAATAAAAGTATTGCTTAATTTAACCCACTTACCCTTAACATAAAATTACCATTTATACATTATTACTTCATTGAATTAGAAAGATTTACATCAGAAAAAAATAATATGTAGTTAAAGACCAAATATTATGTTATTTCTAACTGCACAGTCTTTGTCTGAATTGATAGAACCGATAACGTTTCTCCTAACAATGTTTCATGTTTCGGACATTTCGAATTATAGAGTAGCTTTGTCTATTAAAAAGTGTCGCCTACCTGTCATGAGAGACTCTACGCCACAGAACTGGGAATCAATGCCAAGGGTGAGCAACATAATAAAGAATAGGAAGGCCCACAGGGGTGACGGGGCTATCTGCAGCACAACCTAGAAAAAACAGATTTCAAATTTGAAAAAAAAATTCTTAATTCTCTCTAATTGCAAAAAAGTATTTGATGCTTATTGTAGGTTAGTTAAAAGTTAGAAGAGCCCCACAGGGATAATGCTTCAAACTAAAGATAGGGCACCGCTTAATAATATCTCCTTTACACCCACAAGAGGTAAATTAGTTCAAACCCACAAGTCATCAATGGCTGCCTAGTCGCAATTGGCTAGCGACTAAAAACTTAGCTATATACACATTTAAATACAGAACAACTTAATGAATTGAAATGATTCAACGATCCCATGCAAAAATTATATCCTTCTAAAAGTTTTTAAATTTATTACAAAGAAAGGTTTAACTTTGATTTCTTTTCATTTTCAAATCTCAAACACTTAGAACTTTAGAAATACTATGTTGAAAAAGTTTAAGTAACATATCTACTGTATTATTAGGGTCTGTCCGTTTGTCTGCCTATACGTAATTTCTTAAATATATGTATGTATCTTGTATGATTTTAAAAATTCATACAGGAAGTAAGATAAATTTTGTTTATGTAAATTTTTCATAGAATTTTTTTTATTAATTTTAGAGTGAAAACATGTTTTTTACAGTTTTCTTGCAAATAATTAATGCAAAAAACGGCACTGTAAGTAGTCAATCAAGAATTTCACACTATTTTCTTCATTTTTTTTATCAGTTTAGAGTTTATTCAATGCAGTTAATATTTTTAAGTCGCATTAATTTTTTCTTTATTATGCCTTGTTCGTATGTTAAGTCAGGTTATAATAGTTCTATAGCTTTAAAAAGCTCTCAGTGGATTCCTACTAAAATAATATTATTTAGTCCATAAGCGCTGACACCCTATAATTATTAATGTTCATTTGTCAGATTTGCTAATCTTTGGTGAGCTGTTATAAACTTGGTAATTATATTTAAACATATATTTTTTGCTTCTTTTAACTTGACCTAGTTAAAAATGTGTGTAAATTTAGATATATATTTTTAAATATTTTTTTAAAGTTGATTTATCTATTCTGGACTAAAAATTAATCATTCTTTGACTTAAAACATTTGAAGACTATTATTCAATCTGGATTGGTTGGTTAAATCTAGCATTAACAAAGTCAATAGTTCTGAATAAATTATAAAATATACGAGCTGCATTACCCATGGCCATTAGGGAAGGGCAGACAGCTAGGGAAAATAGCTAAAAACCAACCCATTACATTTATAATGATTCACTGAAAAATTCAACCAATTTGGATCAGTGATATTTTATTTTGAGACAAAAAAATTTAATATTTTATACTGTAGGATATACCTAGTATTGTGAAATAAGCAAAATTGTATTTATAGTAAAGTAATGCGGAAAAAAGAAATAAAGACATAAAAAAGACATTTATATATGTGTAAAAAAATATAATGAAACATTAGACTTTGGACTAAGCAATTTTTAGTATGCACATACAAATTTTAATTTGTACGTCCGTTTGCTAGATTTTTTTTCATTTAAATAAATTTTATTGCTTTTCACTTGAATCATTTCATTGTTTAAGTTTCTTTAAAAATTGTAACAAAATTTTTTGTTACAATTTTATGAATTTGTTAAAATAGCCTGCTATTGGTTCGCTTCATGATGACATTAGTATCCTTGTTATAAGTCAATAAATTCAATTGGGAAGGAAAAAACTGAGATTAATATTTAAATAAACTGCTTAATTTCTAAAAGCAAAGCTTTTCTATAACTAGTGTCTAAGCATCAATAAGCCGTATTGTCAGTCTTAGGACGTTTCCATTTTTGTATATATAATAGAATTGTCTAATCATTTTGAAACTTTGGTGTTCATTCTGTTATTTAATAAAAAAAAAATATGTAGGAAGCTATTTGATAGTTCACCAAAAAAATCAATTATGCACTTATTATTCAAATTTGTGCTTAACTTTTATGGATGTTGTCATCCTTGCTTTAATGAATCTTGTATTGACAAAATAGAAGATTATTATTGTTATATAATACATAAACATTGACAAATGTTTTTAGATTTCCTTAAAATTGAAGCTTTTCTATATTTAGGCTCTATGTCCTCCTATCAAATGCTTGAAAAATTTAGTTTAGAAATATGTATACTTTTGATTTAGTAAATAAAAAATCATCTTTTTTGTGTATTGACAATACATTCTTGAAAACTTTAGAGTTACATTTCTTAATTTTCATTTTCTGAGAAAAAAAGACTAAAACTAAAGGCTTAAATAAAAAAAATAAAATAACCTAAAATCAGCCAAGTACATGTGTGAAGCTTCCTTAAAAAGTATATCTCAATCAGTTAAGGAGTTATTGAAATCTTAAGCTTTAGACAAACAAACCTTACTTTTTTATATAATAGGATAATGCTATTGGATAAACTTTTGAATAAGATTAATTGTGGAAAGTGACTGCGCTATAAGCCAAGGTTGTACGTACCTCTGGGTAGACAAGGAAGGCAAGGCCAGGGCCAGATTCTACCACATCCTTTACCTCTACACCCTAGATACATAAATAGATAGATAGATAGATTAGAACAAAGAATGAATGATAGATAGATGGATAGATACGTAGATAGATAGATAGATAAATATAAAGAATTATGGATAGTTGGACAGAAATATACATTAAGACCTACAAAGATAGATAGATAAGTATATAGATAAATATACAAATAGATAGAAAGATAACGAATAGGAGACAGGATACACAACAAATATCTTAGTGCTTATCTTCCTATTAAACTTCATGGTTATTTTGTCAAACCTCATCAGATAATCAACCCTTAGATTGCACGAACTTTGTTTGAAAGTCTGTGCATGATTGAGTTGCGCCTGGTTTGGGACAAAGGATTCCCCCCAAATGAATGTCATTCACCTGATATAACAGCAAAAGGAAACATTTAAACGTATTTAATTTCGACACGAAGTTGAGCCGAGATTTGAACCTACCCGACAGCGAGCGGATAGGCTACATGTTATGCTACAGTCTCGTTAATGTAAAGATAGATAGATTAGAAATATAGGTTGTAATTCTATAGATGTACTGTTTTCTTAAAACTTAATTTTTATTTAAATTGAGTATCTACATATTTTTTCTTATATAATAAATACGCATAACGACATAAAAATCTTTTTTATCTTTTAATATTGCGGCAAAAGATAAAAAAATGAGCAGTAATATACATGAGTAGTTAAGCTCATAAATATTTAATTTATCTCTTTTAGCAGCTAAGATAATAACATTTCCATCTTAGTTCAGCGGGCAGACAAAAGATGAAAAAATAACGACATAAAATTTGAAGAAATATGAGAATTTCAAATTCAAAACTAAAAACTAATTTAGATTATGTTAACCAATGTCATCAAGGAATCAGAAGGGATAAGACAATGGCCGATAAATTGATGTATAACCTCAATGATGACTCCTTCCGTAGATTACAATTTGTTGTTTAAATGATTGGACACTCAACTTAATGAACACAAAAAAATAATAATAATAAAAGTCGCCAATAAGTTGTTAGGCCATCAAATAAGAAAATTTGGGGATTAATATCAGTGTAATAAACAGCCCAATGTCCCCTCCCTCCCTGTCAATGTCAACAAAGATTTTCTCGGGAAAAGAGAAACTTTAATAATATGTTAATTTAAACTGACATTCAAAAGTCCTCATCAGGGCATGGTTGTCATATTATTAAAAATATATTTCATCCCCTCTTAAATTGTTTACCCCAGGGGTAAAGTTTACATTGGAGATGGGTAGTTACACTCTTATTTGGGACCCGTTTATAAGATTAAGGAAATGTGAACTATATTGTTTATAGACTATAGTTTTGGTAATCGTTGGGTAAAAGAATTAATGTAAAATCGTGATGATTGGGTTTTAAAATCAATAGTTTTGTTTTGATAAAAAGGTTAAATATGTTTATCATAATTGAGTTTTAGTGTGTAGTTGGAGGGGGGGGGGGAGGCATTGATATATTTTTCCCTGTTTAAAAAAAGGATTTTCCCCCCTTTTGGAGTTAACT
>LS044469.1:0-14589 GCA_900241095.1 Acartia tonsa | reverse complement strand
CTTAAAAAATAAGAGGTCTACAAAAAAACCGATTGCATATCTGAATTCTATGAAAAATTTTACATCTACTACTTACTAAAAGGACCGGCTAGCTATAAAAAAAAAGTTGATACAACTTCTTTGAAATCAATAAAATGAAAAATTTGCATATTTATTATTTTAACTCGTTTGCTTTTTATTGGACAATATTATGTTTGTTGCATCACTGTTAAAAACAAATTTATGAAGGAAAAACAAATTTTACAGGCCAATAAATTGAAAGCTCTTTTTTTACACAAATGTATATTGTGTAAATATAAATATACTGTATATATATATAGATACCATATCATATATAGGATTGCAAAAATAAAACCTTGGATCAAAACACTTTAATTAATTAGCAATTGTTTCGACATATTAATAAATTATATAATAATATATATAAATTGAGCAGTGTGACTACCTTTATATTATTTTTTGAAATTACCATATTGTTGTTGTGGTTGCTACATTACCTGTCCGCCCTATCAAACAACATCCACCCTCCGCAGAGACGCAGGAGGGAGGGAGAGAGGGAGATCAGCTGTCACGTGACCTTCGCGCGAGCCTTGCAATGCCGCACCCACTTCTGTACACACAAGTAAAACAATAACAAAAAACATGGCGGATTTAACCAAAATTGGGTTATCCGCCAAAATTAGTTGAAAATAATAATTTTTTTTTGAGATATGATTTTTGTGCGATATTGATATGATATTTTTGGAACCAATGTCACAGTTTTAATTATAAAACTGTAATCGCCGCAACGCAATTCAACCTCTTAATGTCTGACCTTCCTCTAACTTTGTGTATGCATGTATATCTATCCTCTAGTTTATATTAGACCTACAACAGCAGAGTATTTAGTCTAGTTCCATGGCCAGCTCTGTGGTTGGTTTGAAAGCTTTTAGGCTTAGGCTTGAATCAGTAACGCAGCAACTTTTTAATAATGACATTTCTTACCTAAAAGATTGCCATGGGATCCAAAGTGATAAGACAATGGCCGATAAATTGATGTACATCCCTAATACACCTAATTACCCCTTCTGTAGATTACTATTGGTGGTTAAAACGTTCGGACACTCAAGTTAAAGAACCAACCAAACAAAGTTTAATAAAAATTTGTTAAGGAACAAATAAGAAAACGTTATTATAAAATTTTGGGGACAGTAAATTAACAGCCTAATGTCTCCTTCCTCGCTGAAAAATATGTCTCCAATTTGTTTTACTGCCCTCCAGACTTTCCCCATATCTTATTGCTTCATCCATTGCTGCTTATGAACATACTTGTCCTTGTCTATTTAGAAGTATTTTAGTTGTTCAGAACATGAAGCAATCCAACCAACAACAGAAAAGACATTCCTAACTATGACATTCTAATCATCTATCTCCTACTGCTTAATTCTATAAAAATAAAACCTACAATTTCCTCCTTCTGTAGATAACAATCAAAATTTTTTCTTCATCTACCAAGCAAATTTTGGTTCAGATTCAAGTATCATATCATATTTATTACTGGAATGTTGTTCAGTTTTTTTGGTAAGAAGCGAGGATGAATAATTTTGTTGTACATGGCTTGAAAAGAAAGGTTAAAAAAGAGCCCACACCAAAATTGATGAATCTAACATGCAAAAAACCCTGGATTTAATTAATATTCTTGCAAATTTTCGTGCTTGTTAATATAACAAATATATTGGATAGTTGGCAATTTTTTAACATTCTTTTCAGAATGATATTAAAATTATGATATATATTTCATGATAGAAGTCAAAATTAACGGATTTTTAATAAAAAATAAAATTTTCTATGTAACATTTAAAAAAATAATGGACTTCGATCATATTAAATTGAAATGAATGTATATGATACAAATCACATCAATCCAATAAAATAAATTATTTTTTCATCAAATAAAATATCAAAAAAAACTTTACATTAATCTAAAAAATTAAATTTATAATTACTTTTTTTGACACAATTTTGAGATCTTTGAAGATTACTTTTGATATTAAAATGAAGATGAATTTTATTAATCACTATTTTCTTAATAAATAATGGTGACAACTTATCATTATAACATAACAACAGAAAGCAGAGTAGAAAATAAATATTTATTACATCCAATATTGCTTAAATTTAATCAAAGTTGTTACCATAACATTTTAAAAAACAACACATACAAATATTATTTTTAATTAGATTTAACTTTAAGATTTTTTTTAGGTCTATTAATAAAATAACTGAAATTATTTGTATATGTTGTTTTAACAGAGTTTTGGCCAAATGAAGCCAATGTTAAGATGGCAACATTGATTAAATCAGTCATACAATTTCCTATTGGCCAAAAACTGACCAATAAGAAATCATATGGCCAATTTAAAAAAAGGCGCCATCAAATAATTGGCTAAAAATGCGCCAAACCCCATCTATCCAATACGGTGCTAAGGGATAGTATTTAGATTTACGAAAATAATGAAAAAAAAATAATACCTTTCCGGAGTTATGAAGACCCTTCCACACGACAAGGTAGACAACGGCCCAAGCCACGACTAGGGCAATGAGAAGGTGGGGTTGGACACCACCTACATGTCCTATACCCTCACTGATACCAAGGGCTTGGTTGCTAAATAAAATTTTTTAACATAAATAACATTAGAAATGCTGAATTTTAATTTTTTTGACAGTAACCTTTTGTACAATATAATCATTCTATTCATCTGATTTTAGGAACATTGATTGCAAGAACAACAGGGTATTCTTTTTCAAGCGAATCATCTCTATAATCAAGTCCTAAAATTGCAAGTATGTACTTAAATTACGCAATTTGTGTATACCTTTAGATTGATATTCTGCTCATTCAGTTTTGACACTCTATAAGTGTTCATGTTCGTTTTTTCTACAGTTTGATTTCAAAGCATCGCTTTTATGGATTTTGTCATTCTTTAACAAGATCAGAAAACTTACTTCCAGAATTGTTCAACAGAGCTTTGAGTCTCATTCTTGTGGATGCCAGAGAGAAACGCCTTTGACTCGTTGAAGGGAACATGACCGTCAGGATTCCAGCAGTGGTCATTGGCCCACGCATCCTCTGAACATGTTTCCAGGTGAAAATTGATAGAAAGATATGATCGCTATTTTGGTGGAGGATACATCCACCATTCAAAGTTAATCACCTCCCAACCTCCTCAAGTAGACCCTAGTCATAAATAAAGAGAAAGGTCCAGCCATTAAATAGGTTTTTTTTAACCGTAGCTTAAAAAGTGCAACTTTTTTGTATAGGATTGACGTAACTGTCATTCAGTTTAACCTTTTCTGCGTGTCCTGTCCTGTCCTGTACTGTCCGTGTGTGCATTCACTTCTGCTTATAATGCAAGGATGTACAAGGTGGGGAGGGAACATTGGGCTGTTTATTACACTAGTACCCAAAGTCTGAAAGTACTCTGAACTTTTTCTTATTCGTTGGCTTAAAAACCTTTTACTGAATTTTGATTGGTTGGTCTTTTTAGTCGAGTGTCCAACGTTTCAACCAATAATTGAAAAATACAGAAGGAGTAATATTGTTTATCATCATTGGGGAGGTACATAAATTTATCGGCCATTGTATAAATAAATAATAAACCTACCCCCAGAAAAAAAAATTGTATTGCCGTTTACTAATAGACTTCCCCCATAGTGTAAGACAATGTACTAGGTATTACCATACTGAAATTTCTGACAAAATTAAAAGTTTGATATATTATGTATGTGCGGAAATGAGAGCACTGTCACTATAAATATATGTAGCTGCATAAGGTTAACTTACATAAACTCAAATATCGCGAGCAAAATTAAAATAAGTAAGTTAGCGTACAAAGCAGCTAGTTTTATTTATTTATGAGGAAAGCTAGTTTAGAAATTATGGTGGATTTTTGTAACGCCCATTTCTCTCTCTCTCTCTCTCTCTCTCTCGCTCTCTCATTTTCTTTGAAAAACAATGAATAAGAAGAGAGAGATTAGGACAAAGAGCCACAGACAGTCACAAAACTTGCAAAGTAGCTTTGCTACTTAAAACTAAAAAGGTTACATAAACTAATTTGTGACTAAAAGCTAGAATGTAACCTTCTGCCTGTCTCAAAAAGAATAAAGTCTGCATATATAGCAAAGCTACTCTAATTTATTTCAACACTGGTGGTTACGCCCCTAGAGGCATCTATGGGTACTTGGGGGAAGGGGAATTATGTTTCTTTACCTACATTTAAGTTTTTAAAAATGAAAGAAAAAATTATATTGTAAAGGAGAACCATAACTGTTGAGTGATTAGTTTGATCTTAAGCTATACACACACACACACCTAGACACATTCGCTTAATACTAATTAATGAAAATATCCCACCTCCTTTATGGCAATCACTCCATGGAAGTGAGGGCATGTCGACAAACACATTGAATAGATAGTAGAGTGTCCAGGCCACCACAATGATGTAGTACACGTTCTCAAGGAATACCATCATGATAGCCGAGTAACCAACACCCTACAATGGATAGATAGACATATAAATAGATTAATTATTAGATAGATAAATGGATTGATAGATAGATAGTTGGATTGATAGATAGATAGTTGGATTGATAGATAGGTTGATAGATAGATATATATATAGATATATTTCAATAGGCCAATCCTCTTAAGAGTTATGGCCCGAAGAAATTAAAGAAATACAGTGAGGAAACAATCAAATGCCTTTGTATAGTTTTAAAATAAGCTTCTTCTTGCATATATCAAATACCCAATGAATTGAGGTACAAAATTTAAGATAAATAAGCATTTATGTTTGAAATTTTTCTTGAGAGGGTGTTGGAACTCTCCTCCAAAATAGTTATAAACTTCTCAAGACCTACGAGAAGCTTCATTGAAAAGAGAATTATATCAACGGTTAGCAAGATCCGTCGGTACAGACAGACAAACACACATACAGATTTTCATGGTTAATTTTATATAAGGATTTAAAACAAAATTTTGCATCAATGTATCGTGACAAGTTCCTAGAAAAGGTCGCAACATTTATCATTAAAAATTCATCCGTTTGCCAATATAAATAATAATACTGCCAAAGTGAAAGAATTTTGTCATAAAATGTCATGCAAGCTGTGTCATTGAACTTTTTGCAATATAATAAAGACTTGAAAGAAAAAAATAAATCTTTGAAAATTTAAATTTAAAAGTATGAATACAATCCTTAAACCAAAAAGGTTGTCATTAAGCAGTCTTTAAAGTAAGTTAATAAGAAATACCTTTCTTCTTAATGGGGCTTGGCAGCCGCGCCTCAGCAAACTTAAACATGCTTCTGTGCAAATGAAAGAATTTTGAAAAGATGGATTGCCTGTTTTGGAACAGGTTTAGACATCCAGTTGAATTTGTAATGTTATAAATTCAGCGGATATTAGTCAGTTTCGAAGCAATACTGAAAATAATCTTACCTTGAAGATGGGGCAAAGTTGACCGATGACGGACATGCCTCCAACACCCAGGTATTGTCCAACAGAAACCTCCAGAAAGAACAAAGGTATCCCGCAGATGAACATGGAGAAGAAATAGGGGATCAGGAAGGCACCTAAAAAGAAAAAAAATTATTGCAAATTCTCCGAACTAGGGGAAACTTAAGTTGGGGGGGAGGGGAGTCCACCCTTTAAAGAAAAATTATTTTTCTAAAGGTGATAACTTTTAGGCGGATGATAAAATGTTTTTAAAACTTCTCAGGATCTATGGAAAGTTAAAATGTAATGGAGAACCATATCGGTTTAGCGGTTAGCAAGATCCTTCGGTACAGACAAACATACAGAAAGACATCATATTACTTTTATTTAAGAATATTATTTTAATATCTGGAACTACAAATTTCAGAGAAAATTTTAGTGTATTGCTTTGTAATTTTAAGCGAATTTAATCCTGTAATGTTACCTAATCTTTTAGAAATGTCATACTTTTACTATAATTTATTTGTTTTAAAACTAGATTTATGTTTCCAATAAAGACTTGGGGCCTATAGCAGTCTCTTTTTGTGTAAAGTAATTTATTACGAAAAGTTTTGGTGTGAATTGGCGTCAGCATAATATCATATATTAATATTCAAACAAGGATAACAACATCCATTAGAAGCAAAACACCAAAAAAATAAACAAATAGATGGACGTACAAACAGACGAATTGAATTATATCTTTATTTGGCTCAAAAAAGAAAAAAGAGAGAATATACACTACTAAAATTCATGTAACCTTAAAAAATAAGTTTTTATATCTTTTGAAGCATAACTTACAGACTAACTTTCCAGCTAATATAAACATGAGATGATCATGATAAGGCAATCTTCACCAAAACTTCTGATGTCTATCTTACATAGCAGCTGAGAAAATCACATTTCCTCTAAAACGTTACGGACAGACAAATTAAGTATGAGAATATATTCTCTACTAAAAAAACTTGTGTGGAATTGAATTCACACCTGAATTTTTATTTTCAATAATTTTGCTCATATTTCAAGATTTAATTGATTTATGGACTAAACAAATTTGAATGTGTAACAATTTCACAACATTTTTTTATTATCAATTAGAATAAATGGATGTAAATTAGTCAGAAATAATGCAGACCTGCGTGTTTTAGGTCTAAAAATGTATTTTAATAATGTGCGTTTGTCCGTTTTCTAATTCTTTTAGCTTTGAAGCTTCCTTTATTCTTGCAATAAAAACAAAAACATTTCATATATGTAGATTGTTAAAACATTACATATATGTAGATTGTAAAAAAATACTTGAATTGTGCAATAGAAATTTGATACTATAAGATTCAAGAGTACAATATCCTCAGCAGAGATACTCTATAGGCAAGATTATATACAGGTCTGTTTAATCCAAAATAATTCATATTCGTTGGCTTAACAACTTTGTGTACTTTAGTAATTTCTGATTGGTTGATTGATTATGTTAAGTGTTCAAACCTATCAACCCCCCCCCCCCTTCTATATTGCCTAAAACTTTCTCTGAAATTCGGGCAATGATCAGACATCTATTGAGTTAAGATGAAAAATATATCGTTTTTCAGATATTAAAGATACTAACTAAAAAATATCGCCAGTTAGGTTTCTAACATTGACATCACTTATTGGTCAGTTTGTTCATTTGGTAGGAGGGTAACGGCGGAGGATGTGGGGAAGTATTATTTTAGTCAGTTACAATTTTCACTTTATTAGAGCACATAGGAATATTGTGTAAGATCCAAGTAAAAAAATTATGTCAGTTATTTGAGCTTCGCTACTTATGGATGTTGCCATCCTTGTTAATATTTATCATTATCATTAATGAACCTGACCCTTATTGATAATTCTGATGATAAAAACTATTTTGGGAAAATCATGATTTAGAGTTTTTTTTGTTTGTAATTATCTTTTTTTATCCACAAAAAAAAGTTTACTTTAAAAATAAAAAATATTTAGCATATTTCACTTTAGAGCGAATTATGAAGTACTTTTTGTTTAAGATAATAATTTTTTTTTATATTTTACATTGTATTTTTCTCTTTAGAGAAATTATTAAAGTACTTTTTAATCAAAATACTAAATATTTTTAGTGTAACTCTAAAATGATTGTAGTAAAATTAGATTTTTTTTCTCTTCATTTCTAAAGAATTTTATTTTACTTAACGGCTAAATGTTTGTAAATAAGATCTCTGAAACTACAGGTCCCATTATACAACAAATTTTATGAAAGCTTAGTATTGGTACAATGAATTTAAGACAACCCCTTACCCCTCCAAGAGATATATCTGATAAAAATCCATATAGAGACTAGGGGAGAAGCCACTAATAATAATAGAAAGTAATCATAGTATCATGTCCGTCTGTCTGTCTTGTTTTTAGGAGGAGGATACCTCCACCCACCCATGTGAAATCGATCCATGAAAAAAATACCTCAAAACTAAATTTTTTATCTTTAAAAAACTAAAATGTAAATTCACTAAATTGTAGACTCGACTCACCCCCCTCCGTCCCTTAGAGGCCTCTAGTGGCGTACCCGTTAGTGTTATTTATTAATTGCTTTAAAAAATCCTGCAAAGGTAAGTCCGAAAAGTTCAGGTGAGGTAAAAAATAATGTAAGGACATTATTTTTGTAACTCGTCTTCTTATCTCTCTTTCTCTATCTCTCTCGCCCTCTGTATCTCTCTCTCTCTCTCTCTCTCTCTCTCTCTCTCTATTTATCTAGGTTTATTGCTTTACCACCCTAATTCTCTATTTTTATATTTGTAACCATAGCTACATCTCTCTCTCCCTTCTCTCTCTGCCAGCCTCAAATTCTATGTCCCTCTTATCTATATCTATATTATATAAACTTCTCTCTCTATCTGGCTATCTATCTATCCTTAATTTTGCAGAGTCGACGGAAATTTCCATTGCTTCATTCATATACATAATATATGTATGTATATATATATAGAGAAGCTGCACCATAATTTAGTTTATTACCACCCCATATAACCCCTCTGAATATATATACCTTACTCCTCCATCTATCTCTGGATCCATAACTACGGCACACCAAACGACCATAATTCTGCTCGGGTTTCATTACAACACGAGGGTGGAAAATTTTACTGGTGAAAGTGAAAACTTTACTACCGGGAATCTTTATATTTTGCTCTGCATCAGGATTAATCAAGTTTTATTAGGAAATAAAAAATAAAAGAGAGCAAAGGTTGCAAAAAAAACTAGCAATAACAGGTGAAGATTAAATAAAAATATTGGTTACATATATATTTCTGGAAGCATCAAGTGTGTGTGCGTGTTTGAGCACGCGGTGCACAAATCCAAGATGGCGGCAAAATATTTGGCGGGAAATTTCCATATGCTTGCCGGGTGGTAAAACAGCTGACACCAAACAAAGGAAAAGTTAGGCCACAAAATGTTCAAGGTTAATTGGCTTATAATGCTATTTTTTAAAAATGTGGCTTGTAAGCAGAATGTTTTATATATCATCATAATTATGAAAATAACGTTTTAGTATCTACCTAATTAATTCCAATTTAAAATGCTAACGTTGGAAAAGTGATTTATATGCGTCATATATAAAGACGTTTAAATATGTTCCATCTTCTGCTAGGTCAAGCGCATAATACCAAGCATAGTTAGGACAATGGTTGTGAAATAATAAAGTTTATTGTCTGTTGATTGTTATCCATATGTGACCATTCAATTGTTTAAACAGAAGGAGGAATTAAACTAGTACCCAATGTTTTATAATAACGTTTTCTTATTCGTTGGCTTTAAACTTTGGGGACTTTTATTGAATTTTGATTAGTTGACTCATTAAGTTTAGTGTCCAAACAAGAATTACAGAAAGGGGAAATTTTGTGAATAATCATTGGGGTTGTACATGAATCAATCGGCCATTGTAATAGGTTATCTAGGTTATTTTGAAATAATTTTGGTCTATAGTTTATACAACTTCTAAACCGATTGAGTTCTCCATTTTATTAAAGCTTCTTATAGGTCCCTGGATGGTTTTTAGGCTATTTAATTCCTATATCAAAGTTTGGTTTCAGGCTATTTAATTACTCCGATGGATACATAGTTCCTATATGCTAGGAGCAGAGCCGCTAGTTCTAAATATACTATTTTATAGAACCAAAAATTGGGAATATTAGATGTCCAAACGTTTGTGTTTGAATATTAATATCTATATCAACAAAGAAATAGAAACGTTCAAAGCAACATTTGGTTAAAAAATGCAAAATTCTAAAACATTTAAGGTATGAAACATAACAACAGTTTTTCTATAATAAAAAAGCTAAAATAATTACTAATAGTTATTTATCACATCGTATTGTAGACAGCTTTCCCCCGGTATTAAAATGAAAAATTATAAGATAAAACCAGTTTTGTCAGTTAAGTCTGTAATATCGTATTACAGATAATTTTTACATGATAAACAGTATGGCTGAGTACCGGTTCTAATCCAGCGGATATTAATCGGTTTTTAAGCCATTCTGGAAACAATAATGGCTTATAAAGTAAAAGCAAAAAGTCTCTAAAACGGCAAAATTGTTGTCTATTGTTTAGAAGGGTTAAAGGCCATTGAGCGCACACCCCCCTTCCCTCCTAATACTCAACAAATAATTTTAGAAATATAAACCACAAAAGTTTAAATTGCCTAAAAAGATTTTTGCAATTTTTGTTTGAATAAATTTTCATATATGAGGAAAAGCTTTTGTAGTTTTAAATTGGCAACATGGGTTTAACCAGGGATCTAAAGGGATAAGACAATGGCAGATTAATTGGTGTACATAACAAATTATTATACAAACAATTACCCCTTCTATAGATTAAAATTATTGGTTTAAACGTTTGGACACTCAACTTAATGAACCAACCAAGCCAAATTTAATTAAAGTCCCAAACTTCGTTGAAACAATGAATAAGAAAACGTTAAAATAAAACTTTGTGAACTAGTGAAATAAACACCCCCAATTTCCCATACCTCGCTAGGTTTACCTAGGGATGAGCTGGATCATCTCTGGAGACAACCAACACCATGATTGTATGACCTTTTTTTTAAAGTTCCAGCCTATTTGCCGTCTTTAGTTATAACACGGTTTAGTTCTATACTTTCTTTTAAAACATGCTGACTTTTTTTTTACTTTTTTACAACTATTTTTGTTTGTTATATGATTATCCTATTGATCTGATTATTTCAGAGCTTTGCTTTTATGGATGTTGTTGTCTCTGTTTACCTACAATTATGTTCTGTCCGTCTGTCCATTATTGACATAAAATAATCTTACCTCCACCATTGCTGAAACACAGATATGGAAACCTAAAAATTATAATTTCAAATTAATTATCTTGTAAAAAAATAACAAGTAAAGGCAATACAGCTCTTATTAGCTATCTATCTGTCTACGGTATTGCCCACCTCCTAATATTGCCTATACCCACAGCATAGGCAATACTGCTCATGGCAAAGTCTACCTGGCAAACTATCTATCTATCTACAGTATTGCCTACCTCCAAACATTGCCAAGACCCACAGCAAAGGCAATACAGCTCATGGCAAAGTCTAACTGAAAACTAGCTTTCTATCTACAGTATTGCCTACCTCCAAACATAGCCAGGACCTAATGCATAGGCAATACAACTCATTGCAAAGTCTAGCTATCTATCATCTACAGTATTGCCTACCTCCAAACATTGCCAAGACCTACAGCATAGGCAATACAGCTCATGGCAAAGTCCCACTGACTGCTCCATTCTCCTCTCTCGTTGCCATGGTCAGCCTAAATATTGGCAATACGTGTAAAAACTATACATAGCAATATTCAAGAAAAACAGTCATTTTCAATCCTTATATAAAAGTAACAGGATAAATGTCTATCCTTACCAATATGGTCTGCCTTTAAAATAAAGCTTCTCACAGGTCCAGGGTTTATAACTATTTTTGTGGAGGGTTTCACCACCCTCCAAAGACAAATCGCCCCAGAAAAAAATTACCCACGCCACAAAAAAAATTTACTTTCCCCACTAACAACCTCAAGTGCCCCTAAAGGCTAGAGTAGCTAGTAAATAATAAAGTAACGTTTTGGCGGCGCTTCTAATAGTTTGCAGCTCACCTTGGCAGCTGCTGCGTCTTTGTCAGAGTCGGCAGCACCGCTGTTCCCATCCTTGCTGATTTTGCTGATACCCGCATCTTTAGCCTGAACATAAACATAAGTCAACCATCAACTAGAAATTTAGACCATTTCTTTGCAAAATTTAGGAAGATTTTTTGACGTATTTTTTGGTATATTTTTTATGCTTTACATATAAAGCTCAGGTTTTCTAATTCTTTATGAATGTCTATCTGTTTGTTTTTGTGTCTGTCTGTCTGTGTGATTGCCTGTCGTTAAGTTGTTAATCAAACAAATAAGAAAACGTTATCATGTTGGAGACTAGTGTTATAATTTGCCCAATGTCCCCTTCCCCCCTGAATAAGACGGATAAAATTTGATTTTAAAATTTCAATTCAGATAAAAAAAATGCACAAAAAATTCAACAGTACATGAAATGTCAAAGGAGAAATTCTTAAAATCTTTAAACCTTTGAAAACAATTAAAAAGCAAATCTTTTAAAATTTCTTTTTAACGTAATATAAGCGTAATTTCTTTAATTAATAGTAATTTTTGTAGTAAAATGTTAAAAATTTTAACAATGCACAACGTAAATTCTTTTGCATTTGAAAATAAAAACCGAATGAAAAAACACATTTTACAAAAATCTAATTAATTTTAGTAAATTGTCAAAGTTTTAGGTTTTCCTGTATAGGTAAACCTATAACTAGGTTTAGAAACAAATAATTCACCAGAAAGGAATTATTTTGTTTATTATCATTGGGGATGAACGTTTACTTTTAGTTCATTGTCTTACCCATTAATATCCCTGCCATGATTTAACCTTACAAGGAAAAGAATATAGACTTGATATAAAAATATGCAGAATAAGCGTCTTTATATCTAAAAGCAGTAAGATTAGAAATACATGAGTGGATATAGAATATATGTGGATATACTATTATTGACAGGAGATTTTTTTTCAATTTATGTGCTAACATGGACCTCATTTATTGGTTAGTTCGTTCATAAATTAGGAGGGGAGGGAATAGGGTAAAGGGGGGATATCGTTATTTTAGACAGCTGTGAGTATCAATTTATTGAAGTACATGAAATTCAGGTGCAACATCCAGGTAATAGTATATCGATTATTACATGCTTGATAGAATAAGCAGGAAAAACGTGAATCTTTTTAGGCGTAAGAAAAGGTTATGTACGGGGGTGTCATCATTCCCCTTTAAATTGAAATTTGTGAGGTCTTTGTTTCCATTTTAACCCCCCTATAGGTTATACCTTCCGTAGTCCTCCCCCTTCCCCCGTTGAAACACTGTGCACACCATTTTTTTTTGACAAAATTGTCCTCGTTTGCATTATAAAAAGTAGTAAGTTTTTTGTCTGAAGCTTATGATTTTAATAAATAATTACCATTTTTAGACAAGATTCATATAGGTCCTTTAGGCTATTTCATTTTAGGGTGGTTAGAGGCTTTTTTTCTCACCACTTGCTACCCTTTTAGTTTTGAATGCAAAGTCCCTATATGCTAGGGACGTAGCCGCAAGTAAGATAAAAAGAAAGCTAATTTACAACATGTCTAAAAACAAAGCAATTTCAAGGGCCTGGCTTAGTAGAGTAACTATTTTTTTCTTTTTCCCAACTCTGTTTGTCCTGTTCATAAAAAGTCTTTGTAAATAATTCACACTTGTGCATTTAAGAGCTGCATTTTATTTAAAGGAAATCCATATGTAAAATTTAACAACAACAATTTTTGTTTCCAAAAGTGTAAAATACATTACATCATATTACAGACAGATTTCCGCGGATATTAAAATGAAAAATTATAGGATTAAAACCAGTTTTTTTAGCCCTGAGGGGTCGAAGGCCCGGGCTAACAGAACCAATAATAGGTACGTATATAGTTTTTTTATTATTCGTGAAAAAATGTCTAAAATGCGATGATATACATGATTTTTCATTATGGCTGAGAACCGGTTCTAATCCAGGTCCTTTGTAAAAGGGTAAACTCTATATTCCTCTTTTTCAAAAAGAAATTATGTCAAAGAGAAGCTTCACCATCAACACAATATAACACACAAAAAGAACAACAGTATGCTTTGAAAGGAGGGAGGGGACGAACAATGCTTGTTTTCTTAATGTACAACTATTCTTTTCCTACAAAAAATGAACTAATCTACCATATAGTAGATTTTTAAAAAAATATTAAAACTAATTATCATATCCCTCATTACCTGAGGCTTGCTTCTGAGGTCATAGTAAATGTATATAGAGCAAAACAAGACTATCTTAAACCCATAGGATTTTTTTACTGGATAGCTTTTAAAAATCTTTTAACATAATAAAAAATTGCTTTAACTATTTTTCTCTTAAAAAGTCATAAAATACACATTTCTTTCTAATAAAATATATAATTCATAATCCATTTGCTACAGTTCTATTTTTAAGATTGAAAAGCTAGGCTGTAGGCAGGGAAACTGTGCAGTGTACAGGTCTGGCCTGTCATGCCAGCAAGCTTGCCTGTGGCCGTTTGGCCAGGTAGATATAAAAGTACCCGAAAAATTGGCATGAGTAACAGATATAACAAGGATGACAACATCCATAAGTAGCGAAGCACAAAATTTCGTGGATGGGACTGACGGTCATTGTTGTTTTCTTCAAACGACGGGAAATTTAATTTTCATATCTTTAACTGAAAAAATTTTGAAAATCGATTAATAAACACCAAAGATATGGGGGAAAATGTAAAAAATATAAAAATAGCCAAAAACCTGCAAAAAGGCAGTCTGACCGTCATTGTTGATTTCTTCAAATGACCGGAAATTTAATTTGATATCTTTAACTGAAAAAAATTTGAAAATCGATTAATAAACACCAAAGATATGGGGGAAAATGTAAAAAATATAAAAATAGCCAAAAACCTGCAAAAAGGCAGTCTGACCGT
>LS044465.1:19819-33056 GCA_900241095.1 Acartia tonsa | reverse complement strand
GAAAGCACGATTACAGTTGCTTGATAGGTAGGATCCTAACTTCCTACAAATCTCCCTCCTTACAACCTAAGGGCATCTCAGGGAAGGTTGCGTGATTATATTCTGACAAATTGCAACAGGATTTGTCATCCAAGTGCAATATCTATGAGGGGACTTGAACTCGGATTTTCTCGGATATCCCCTCCATCCCTGATGAATGTACACAACTAGGACGAATATCAAGCTTCCCTGCAGAAAGAAAATATCCTTATAGTAGAGTTGGGCCGGATACTTTTTTGGCCGGATACCGGATATCCGGCTGATTTCTAATGCCGGGTATCCGGTTCCAGCCGGATATCTGGCCAACGTTCGATATCCGGCAATTTGCCGGATAACTGGCCGGATAACCAAATATCCGGCGTCAAAAATCCGCCGGATATCATGTAACCGGATAGTTTTAATATCCGGTATCCGGCCGGATATTTAAAATGACCGGATATACGGCCGGATAACCGGCCAGACCGGATATCCGGCCCAACCCTACCTTGTAGATAAATAAAAGACAATTAAATTTTAATATTTGTTTACAGTTAGGTTAGTTAAAGTAAGGGTTAAGAGAGCCCTCCAATGCCCTCCGGCAAGTGCTTAAAAAATCATAATCAACATTTAGAAATAAGTTAATTTTGTTGTTTCAATAACAGCTCAAAAGATTGACATATTTGGTGATGTGATTTAGGTCAATTATAGAATAGCTTTAAACTTAAAATTACATCATAAATGATAAATAAAAAAATTCTCTCATAAATTTCTAAATCTAAACATTTGTACATAGCTGATCAGAGATAAATTATCTGAAATTAATTTTCGATAAAATAATTTTTAGTTCAATTGTAACTTTGTTAGCATAACATTCACATTACTTTTGATTTTTAAATTCATTTCGACTATCCTTGAAGCCATTAGGGCAATTTTGATAAAGGGAGGGGGATTTGACATTAATTTTTCGATTTTAGTTTTTGAAAAGTGTTCTCAAAAAAAGGAGGGGGGGGGGGTTAATTTTCGATTGTTCCCGTGCAAAAATTAATATCAATGTATCTAATTGAGACAAAATGTATTATTTTTGCAGAAAAATATTTCCTTTCTAAAATTTGGGTTCTTTGACTTATTGCAAAAATAAGTTGTCTGAAATCATAGAATAAATTTATTACAATTCAAGGATATTAATTTTAATAAATTTAACAAGAATGACACTATCCATTAAGAGAAGAATAAACATTTCTATAAAAAATGAAGGTTTTTTGAGTGTCATAATAAAAGTAAACCAAATCTTGTATATTTCCTTGGTCTAGCCTAGGCAAAGGTTTTTTTTAGCTATACATAGACGGTAAAAGTTAGGAAACCTAATGATAGCCTAAGAAATTCAAGGATTTATCCCAGTATTGCCTAATCGTCATAACTCATTTCATTGTTTCATTTAGGAATAATATTTTGTTATATAACTTAACCATACTTTTCAGGTATACTTAGAACAGGCCCTGGGTTGGATTTAGGCATATTATACACCTTTTCACTCAATTATCAGGCCCCAGGAGGCTAGGGGCAAAGGCACAAGTATACATACATAATAAAATATGAATGTTTAGGTATTGGTAGTGGAACAGTCGAGCCAATATTAATATAGCCTGGTCTTTATCTGAGCAGCCACTATCAGATGCGGAATACCTGCCGGAGCTTGTTCTTTCAGTAATAAAGGCAAGCAAGTTATTATAAGCATAGTTATTGTATACTCCCTCAAATTCTCAATTTATTTTAACTAAGGAGGGGGAGGGGGGATATGAGATTAGGATCATTGACTTATTTGCTGAATAAGTCCGCGGATATGAAAGAGTACTTTGTTTTATTTGTAGTGTCTTGTCCTCCTGACATTATCGTTGTATCCGCAGGATTTGATGAAACCACCGCTAACAACCCTGTTATGTCTGGAAGGGTACAGGGTGTCACTGTCCATTTCCTGTCATAATCTTCTTACTTCCGAACTAAATTACCTGGCAGAGGGGAAGGTAAGTTACTTTATTTGATGGAACCGCCAGTCACCATGTAACTCTATGAGGTACAGGGTGTCCCCTGACTGTCATGGTCTTCTTACTTCCTACCTGCATTAACTGACTGTGGAAAAGGTAAGTTACTTTATTTGATGGAACCGCCAGTAACCCTGTAACTGTGGGAGGTTACAGGGTGTTCCTGCCTGTCATGGTCTCCTTACTTCCTACCAGCATTAACTGGCAGAGGGAAATGTAAGTTTTTTATTTGATGGAACCGCCAGTCACCCTGTAAATGGGATACAGGGTGTCCCCTGCCTGTTATGGTCAACTTACTTCCTACCTGCATTGACTGACTGTGGGAAAGGTAAGTTACTTTATTTGATGAATCTGCTAGCCAATAAAATTGCTGGTTATGTTATTAGTTTTCCCTCCCTTTTCTACAAATGACTTTAATCTACATAAAGGTGAATTGAGTCTCGGTACATAATTATGTTAACTGGAGGACATATTAATTGATCATCCATTGCTACTTTAATATCCCTGCTTTTAATCGAGTTTTGATATTGATTAAATAACAATTGAGAGTCACACGACGTGCCACGGCATATGTACGATATACTGCAAGGTTAAGCCTTTGACTGCATCCGCGGGTTCGAATCTTTGTCTAAACTTTATATCCTATTGGAAGACGATAAGATGACAAATAAAATGTTAATAGACAATGGACGATAAATTGATATGCATCTCCAATTATGATAAACAAGATTCCCTATAAGAAGATTAAAATTTAGTTTTATAATCAAACTAAATGAAAGTCCCTTTATTTTTTAATGCTACGAATGGAAGAGCGCGTTTATAAAACTTTATGAATAATTTACAATAAATATTCTTCACCCCTCATTAATATATATATTAAATTCAATGAAAAAACTGAGAAAAGTGCCGCACCTAACATATTGTTGCTTTCTCCAATTACAACACACCCACTTTTATTATATTTACATTATATACACACATAACTCTTTGGCTTTAAAGCTCAGTTTTTAAAAGTTTGTGGAGATTTTAATAAAATAATCTTATGATTATATTTATTATCTACGTATAATTAAACATAGCAAATTCTAATTATTTAAAATAATTGAAAATGCTTTCTTTAAGCAACAAGTGGTATATTTTAAAAACCGAGTTTCTTATTAATCAGAAAGCTACCTCTGTACAAGATTGGGTTTTCAACTTTTATTTTAGTATCAAGGCTGTTTATATAATTACATGTTAAGTTTAATATTTTTGGCCTAGATCATTTGAAAAGTGTAGATTTATTTAAAGGTGATTGTCATTTCCCTCTCCCATTCCTGAAAATGAACAGATTAAGCCTGAAAATATTAAAAATATTGGCCTTTAACACATAGGTATTAATCCTTGCTATACTATTACTTTTCCCTTGTAAATATATATCCATTTAAAGGGGGGAAATTACTTATACTGTGCGACATACAAACGTACAGACATTATATCATAGATGGGGAAAGTCTAAAGTAGCAGTGAGTTCAAAAATGTGCAAGGTAACGCTGTATGTAAAACTGTCTGCTAGAAATCTCACCAACACACTCCACAGTACATTATTTTGTATTTAGCATCATAACAGAGACTGGGAAAAACAGACAGAAAGTCGTAAAATTGACCAATGAGATAACAACCAATTTTGAATATTGACTTGATGTGGTGTTGTGGCTGTCTACCCTGTCTTGGAGGAGGGGGTGATCACACGGATAATATACCTGTAGATATTTGTAAGTTTTTATAATTTTTAAAGTGATAAATAATGTTGTTTTTTAGTTATATATTTAGATAGGTATCTATTATAGTACAAAGCTACTCTAGAGTGAGATATAATACGTCTGTTTTATTTCTTATTTGTGTGAAATATTAAATGTTGAAAACACTGTTTTATAAGTATTCTCAATCGCACAAATATAATATCTTAGGATTTAAGGTTATATAGGTTTTAGTGGTCTACTAACAGTAGCTATTCATTTATTTTGTTACTTTCATTTATAAAAACTCTGAAATGCTTGATGTAACCGTTTACGAGATCTTGAAGGAAATAAAGGCAGATAAAATCTTTCTACTATAGTAATTTAAAAGAAATTTATATGAATGTATTAAAATCATTAATTATTGCTTTTATTAATGTAAAAAAATATCGAATATTAAATTTTGACGTTCCTTATCTCTTTATAATTTTTGCCATGATATTCTAACTCTTTTACTTTTTATCTTTTCTATAAAAACAGCGAAGCTATTCTTATATTTGTAGTCAGGTTCTTGTGACAACTATGTTTATAAGAACGAAAAAGTCCATAAGTTAGGTAGGTACACATTTAACAAAAATAAAAAAATGGTAATTATTAAAGTATTTGTATTCATGATTATAGTAAACATGTATGGACGTAAAGACAGAGTGGCGGACAATATATATTCCCTAATAATAGAGTAGCTTCGCTACTAAATTATTAGTATTCTCAATCACAAATATAATATCTTAGGATTTAGGGTTATATGGTTTTAGTGGTTTACTAGTGGCACCTTGGCAAATTATTTATTTTGTTATTATTATATTATTAAATATTAAATTTTGACATTTCTTATCTCCTCATAGTTTATGCCATGATATTCTAACTCTTTAACTTTTTATCTTTTCTATAAGCGAAGCTACTCTAAATTTGTAGTCAAGTACTTGTGACTATGATTATATACAAATAGAAAATGACAGTGAACTAGCAAACCGAAATTGTACACAAAAAAGAAAAAAGTCAATGGTATAAATTAAGGCCCAAAATTAACTTTCCATCATAATAATACCTTTTATATTAATGATCCATAATTGAAATATTCGCTATATTTGGATGAACTAGTACCAGTTATTTCTTTATCTATAGTGATAACGTTGCAACAGTACTAAAACTTAGTTCATTTTAGTTATACATACGACTGTTTCATTGATAACAGTTATTAACTTTTTTGATTAGAAATTCCAGTGAGTCAGATTTTAACAAAGTTAACATCCATAGGTAGCGAAGCACAGATAAATAAAAGCATATATAGCAAAGTATCACATAAGGTCAAATGAACAAACTGACAAATTTATCTGACAAATGTGACTGTCCCATTTTAAAAGATTATGAATATTTTTATGACTAATAGTCAGAACAGTATAATGACACATATTTCAGACATAGATTTCACGTAAAACTGTCTTTGAAACTATGCAATAAATGAAAAATTTCATTCTTTAGAAAATCCACAATTATTGTATTTATTTCTTTTTTTCGATATAATAACCACAAATTATTAAAAATTACGCAAGATCTCAATTGAGGTTTACTTAGAATTTGCTAAAGATGCCGTTAGGTGTTCTACATAATATTTATTTTACATACATTGTCAAATACCTACCTAATATAAAATTTCGGTGATTGCTGAAAAACTTTATGATAAGGACTTAAGTTGCATATTTCAAAGTAAGGACTTAAATGTTATACCTATAAAGATAGCAGAATACAAATATTTAGTGGAATAACCTAAAGTTGTCTTTTTCTATTAAAATTGTTAAACTTTCTGGAAGTTACAACTTAGTAAAGATAGGTATACCCACGCAAAGCTAGATATACATGTGTAATCATAGATAGATTTACGGTATTATCCTTTTAAAAATATTTTTAATTGTAAAAAAAACTGTTCTCTGCCAGACTTATAGTTCTGTATCAAAATTTTAATAATTGAAAAAACATTTTTAAGAGGATAACGCCAGATTTACTTATGTAAAGGTAGGTGTACCTATATGTAAATCTGTATGATTACAGTTATTCTTTGTAAGTAAAGATTGGGAATCAGGGATGGGATAATGGAAATAAATCAATTTCTCCAGTGTATTATTATGTCTTTGGTAAATTTCGGAGGGAAATATAAAGTGATAAAGTTGACATCATCCCTTCTCCCTAGATTATAAAGTTTTGTAACAAGAATACAGTAAATAAATTCATTTCCCATTGTATTATCCCTATATCCCCCAAGCTAAATAAAAATGTTTCCTGTTGCTTATCAAAAAAGTCAAGGAAAAAAACAAATGAAAAACATTGTTATCTATGTTCAAGTGATGAATCAATATAATGAAATAAATAATCCGAAAAATTGTACAAGAATTACTAGGTATAAATTTTTTTTTGTCAAAATGATTTAGTTTACATAGCATAGAGTTTTAAAATAAAAATAACTTAAAATTCTAATTTTTTTTTCAGTTGACCCGGCCATGGAAAGCGTATTAGAAGATGAGGAGCAGCTTCCCTTTCTGCACGGCACGCTCAAGATCCACGTGATCGAGGCTGCTGACCTACCTGACACAGACAACTGTCTATTTAATATTTCCAAGGCACAGTCTCTTCGAATTGAAAGTGTGAGTACATTGTTACCAAATAGCATAGACCATCTAACTCGATTATTTTTTTCAAATTTGATTGGTTAGGTTTGGTGGTTGATTAAAGTTTATTCTGGTTGAACCAAGTACAGTGGTTATATACGCTGGCCAGCACATTTATTGGGTAGAATTACTTGCTTATGTAGTTCTAATTCTAAAGTATTTAAAATTAGGAATAAAAATGTTGAGGTATACCCCGTATTTTCTCTTACATCTTTGAGTTTGCATAATTGCTAAAGAATCAGCTTTTATAATTTTAACAAAATTGCTTTGCTTCTTAAGTTTATAAAATCTTGATACGTGAAAAATATTACAAAATTATTTTTAAATATTTTATAGGTACTTTCCAATATTTTTTTGTGAGGTTATTGGGTTGCAAATGGATAGTTTACTACCAAGAATAGAGTTTTAGTTGAATTTGAAAATATTCCCACTTTCCAGCTTATACCAACAACGAAATTAATTGGGGGAAAAATCATGAAACCTATACGTGATTTTCAGCTGGGGGCAACATTAAGTAAAATTGACGACCTTTTTATCTGCCCCCCAAATATTATTTTTGGTTTATTTCGCTTGTTGGCTATTCATTATTTCTGCCCTCTTCCAATTCCAAGTGACTATGTGTGAAGGGCGATTGGACGGACCCGTTTGTTGTGCTGTATCTGGGACAAACTCCTATGCTCAAAACTGCGTACCTACCTAATAATTTGAATCCAGTATGGAATGAAAGATTTTCACTGCCTGTTTGCCATCGGACGAGTTCTATTAAGGTATACCTGTTTTTTTTATTTAGCATCGTCGCCTCTCAATAATTCACTTTGACTGTCCGTAACGCAACAGGGGAAATGTGATTTTCAAGATAGACGACTGAAGTTTTCAAAAATCTCTAAAACAAAAAGCACCGTAGTATATAAGTTACCTGGTCTGTTAGTCTATCAATCATGTTATTATCCTTGTTTGTCCTGAAAATTTACATTTTTCATCATATCTAACTCAGAGCTTATTACCTATTTATTATTAGTGTTATAATACCTGTACTTGTTTATTCTCCTTTGTTTAATGTTTATTTATAAAACAAATTTAAATAATTCAGCCAAGAAACTTATGCTAAATAGCAAATAATAATGCTCCATAATGATAGGAATAATGGCAAGAAATTTCAGTTGTCTCTCTTCAATTGGAGCCGAGAAAATCACGTTTCCTTATAAACGTTTTAAACAGACAAACTGATCTGACAACATACATTTGCATGGGCAGAAGGACATATATAAGGAATGACATTTTGTATTATAATGTAGCTTCGCTAGTAATAATGTTTTAAATTTTCAGGTAGTAGTGCATGACAGGGAGCATATTGGCAATCAAGTAGTGGGTACTGCTCTTATAGCCACTGAAGAACTCATCGGCGGGGAACCTATAGAACAGTGGTACGATATTATTACAGACGGGTTCGGCACGGTCCAGGGAAAAATCCACATCATGATGCAATTTTTCCCAATTGGTGCTCTGGGTGAATGTAACCATTACCTGGCCGACTCTTACTTCCAGCCCAAGACGGACAACTCAGTGCGACTTTACATGACGGCGGACACACCACAGCTGCCGCAGTTTGACGGTGTGACAGAGCCGGACGGCTCACCCTATGTGCCAACTCGCTGCTGGATTGATATATATAATGCGATTTGTAACGCCGAGAAATTTATTTATGTCACGGGATGGAGCGTTTATACGGCGATTAATCTTATCAGAGGAGAAGAGGCAGTTAACTATCCTGATACTAACATTGGCGAACTACTCAAGCGCAAGGCGGAAGAAGGCGTCAGGGTTTGTGTGATGACATGGAATGAAAAGTCTAACGACGGCGGCCTCCTGGACGGGATGATGGGCACACACGACGAGGAAACGTTCAATTATTTTGCGGGCACAGATGTTGTCTGTGCAAATGTGCCGCGCGCCAAGAAAAGCTGGATGGGGTTGGGCGGCCAATTTGTGGGCACAATGTACACCCACCACCAGAAGAATGTTATCTGTGATGCGGACTGTGATGACGACCAGGGCAGGCGGCGGGTGGTCGCATTTATTGGCGGTATTGACCTGACCGATGGCAGGTATGACACGCCTGAATTTCACCTGTTCAAAACCTTGTACACCTGCCATGCAGGTGATTTCTATCAAAATTGTACAGTCGGTGCAACCGCTGACAGTGGGCCGCGCGAGCCGTGGGAGGATATCCACGCCTTTGTCAGCGGCCCAACTGCAGTGGACATACACGATAACTTTGCTGACCGCTGGAAGCAGCAAAACTTGTCGCTGCGTGAATCATTATACACAATGAATAAAGATGAATTCGCTCTGGACCATCCCGGAGATGTTAATGATGATATGGGTGGTCCCTGGACCCTGCAGCTATTCAGATCAATTACCTCAGACTCGGCTGTCATGTCTCGAGAGGAATAAAAGGATATGTTAATGGAAATCAATAAGACCCTTTTTAAGAATATTATTTTATCAACACAGGGCAATATTCCAAGATGTCTTAGGTCCTAACTTTAGAATACTATGGCTAATCAATTAAGTGTTCAATTTTAACAAACTAGCTAATCTGCCTTATGATTGCATTAACGGTATGACCAAAATTGAGCATTTCTTCTAGAATCTCATATCTACAGTATTAAGTTATTTACAATAATGGCTTTAAATGATATAATAGTAAATATATAGAATAGGTTAACTCATGGTGTATAGAAGCCTACCTATTTGTGAAATACTACACTATAAATGAAAAATTAATTTATCTTCTTACACTTTTCCCTGTCTTATTAAATACAACATATTCCATTTACCTATCATTTTATTCCTGAAAACAGGACAGACTAGAATTCCTGAGCAAGAAATATGGCCGCCCACTGGAGGAATCCATCATGAAACAGTATGTCAACATCATTCGCAACGCCAAATCCTTCATCTACATTGAGAACCAATACTTCCTCGGCTCCGCATTTGCATGGATGGCGGATCAAGACGTCCTTTCACATCACGTCATCCCCATCGAGTTGGTTGAGAAAATTATCAACATGATGGAGCAGGGGAGTCCGTTCCATGTGTACGTGACAATACCCATGTACCCCGAGGGTGATCCTACCTCTGTGCCCAGTCAGGAAATTATATTCTGGCAGTACCGGACCATGCAGATGATGTACAAACGGCTGCACCGGGCCATTGAGCGGCTGGGACTGGATGCCAAGGCCACGGATTATCTAAGCTTTTATTGTCTCGGCAAGCGGGAGAGTCCGGATGAGGTTCCCGACGACCTCTGCCCGCCGGAGCCTGGCACTCAAGCTGAGTTGGTGCGCGGGACCTTGCGGCATCCGATCTATGTTCATTCTAAGCTTATGATTGCAGACGATGAGTATTTTATCGTAGGCTCCGCCAATATCAACCAGCGGTCAATGGGTGGCAATAGGGACACTGAAATTTGTGTGGGTGGCTTTCAGCCCAACTGCCAACACGATGGTAGCAACCCGCCGAACGGCGGCATCCACACGTTCCGCGTAGCGCTCTGGTCCGCGCATCTCGGTGGTTACGACCCAGTTTACGAGAACCCCGGGACGGCGGAGTGCCTGGAGAAAGTGCGCGAGGTAACGAGCGAGTTCTGGGAGGTGTACACGGCGGACGAGCCGACCCATAGTGACGTGCACATGATGCCTTACCCCCTGCTGGTGTCTGAGACCGGGGACCTGTCCCCGTACGACCCCCCATGGCATGTATTCCCCGACACGGTGGCTCCCGTCGTGGGGGCTAAGAGTGGACTTCTACCAGTGAAATTGACGACATAAATTTACAGTTATGTAATATTAAGCAATTTTTTTCAATAGATCATGTAAAATAAAACTTTTGATTGAAAGATAATTAGAAATACTCACATACAAGACAAAAGTTGTTTTCTTCTAAAAAGACCTTGGGCATTCTTCAATATTCTGAAAAAAATAAACAGAACAGAGCAGCAAAGAATTGGGTAAAGATTTAAATGATAATTGGAATCACAAAAAATGTAAGGTATACCTATCTACATATTTAGGTTAGGTATATTTATCCGGAGATAGTTGTACGTAGATAGTTATACCTACAAACTTTAATTCTGAATATCAACACTGCCTTTTTTATAACTTTATAATAGCTTTATAATTACTTTAACATAGAATACCCTACTACAAAGTTTTTTTATCAGGGTATCTTACTTTTAAAACTAAATCTTTGAATGCACTGTTAGTTTATTTATTTACAGGAATCCAAATTCCTCACAAAATTTTTTTCAAATTTTAATATCAAATTTACCATCACAAACTTAATATTATATGATAATTTTAAAGCTTTAATTATGAAAAGACACTTCTAATTATCCCACAAAAATTGAATTACTACCTATTAATTGAATACCAAGAGTTAGATTTTAATTTTGCCTTGAGTAATCAATTTAAGTGCCTTGTAACTCATTTTTATATTATAGTCACATAATGTTTCTTTTTACTTAATTTTTTTTAAAATGCTTAAATTTACAGATTCAAGCAAAACTTAATAATAAGAAAAGTGAACTATTTATGAAGGGAATTTGTAGAGCCACTTAATCTTACAAATCTCTGGTGCTAATTTGATATTTTCAAACCCCTTTCTTGAATAGTCTACAAGACAATTTGAATATAATGTTTCTTATAGTATCTTTTAAACTTGATTATTTCAATATTTTAACAATAATACTTGTAAAATATATTTTAAGAATAATTTAACAATAGATTCTATAAACCTAATGTACTTAAAAACAAATTTTATACATAATTTTATATCAAATTAATATATATGTATATGTGTAATTGTTAAAACACAAACCTAATAAATAACAAAGCTTTATATGTCACATTGACTACATAAAACGCTGTTCTTTTTTTAGTAGCGAAGCTACTCTATAATTCGAACTGTCCGTCTGATATGATTTAAGGGAAATGTGATTTTCTCTGCTCATATAAAAGATAGACGACTAGAACTTCTTGGGATTTCTCCTCTTTTTATACCCCCCCTCGTCGACAGAACAACTATTTTAGGTTAGGTTTTAGGCTAGGGAGCCGAGCGCTGCGGCTAGGCAGGCAAGGGTGCCGAGCGCTGCGGCCAGAGTTCATAGTTCTGTGGGTGGGGGTGTATAAAAATTTTCAAAATTGAAAAAGATATTTCTAAGAGGATATTACCACTTCTTGTCAACATTTCCGTCATTATGGAACAAAATTAGTTGTATAACATCCATGGCGATCGGACTGATATTAGGGAGGATTTTAGCTACATTTATATATTTCACATACTTTCCATATCTTTGGTGTTTAGTTAGTAAAAAAGTTGGATAACCGTATCAAAATCAAATTTTTCGCTGTTTAAGGGATTTTTGTGTTCAAAGATGAAATGTCAGGTAGCTTTACACATTTCTCCATATCTTTGGTGTTATGGGTCCGATTTTAAGGATAATATAAAATTTTCCGTTATACCTATTTACTCTGACCGTGAATTTTCTAAATCTCCATAAAACAAGGACAACAACATACAAAAAGCGAAGCTCTGAAACGGTAGAACAAACGAACATTGACAGTTGTAGTGTCGAAACTGAATGATCAGAATATAAATGTATAAAAGTCGAAACAAAATTTTAAGTAAATTTGTTGCTTAAAACAGGATATTGTTTAGGGACATTTTTGGGACTTGATTATAGAGATGCTTCCCTTATAACATTGTACAAAAATCAGATCAATTGAATATTTTTATCACATAAAAATTTGCTGTTAAGTAAGATAAAAAAAATGACGAAAAGAGTCAACTGTCCGTGACGTACGGACGGACCGATCCTAATTGTAGAAAAAAACTTAGCTTTCGATAATGCTGTGTAAGAGGTATAACTATGTTTTTGTTAATACAGATAAGGTACAAAACAAGAGCACATCATTGCTTAAATAAAAAAAACACATTAAATTTCAATTATTTATATTTCCACAATAGGATAACACATTTTTTTATTATATTATTACAATAACATCTTTCCATTAGTATTCATTTAATTATTACAAAAAAAAACTTAAATTTTTGGGGTAATTAGTTCTGAAAAAATTTGAATTATAATTTTGTGAATTCTATTAGGTATGCATAAAATTTTGCCAAAATAGCCATATCGCCATTGGACATCACCAAAAACATTATTTCAGTTTCATCTTTTAGGTTAGGTTGAATAAGATTTTAGACAGTCCCGTAGGGTTAAAACCTAAATGTAATTGTTGTCTTTTGACGATATAACTTGTTTAATATAATGTTTAAAATTATGGATCAAAAAGAAATTATAAAATAGTGTTACCTACTGAAAAAAAAACCTGTTAATTTGTGTCTCCATATAAATGTATTATTGTAACATACATGCACTAAAAATCTATGTAAGATTTTACATGGCTTTTTAAAAATAAGTCTTAACTCCTGTCATTTTTTTAGAAAACTAAAATCAGAATTTGAAAACGTCTGTTATAGACAGAAATCTGTGTTTTATGTCCATTTGTAAATGATATATATTAATTGAAAGTTTCGTGATTATTGAATCTATAAACTTATTCAAGGTTTCGTGATATTTCCATATATACTATATTAGTACCAGCTGTACATAAAACAGCTGTAATCTAGTTATACCAGATCTGGTTGTACATTTGTATTACGTGTCATTTAG
>LS044465.1:4546-15893 GCA_900241095.1 Acartia tonsa | reverse complement strand
CTACAGGATTCATCATGCAAAGTTTGAAATCGATAGGACAATTCTAACATGCCTAAATTAACGAATAAAAGCTATCTATCTCGGACGGACGGACCGACCCTAATTATAAGAAAAGCTTCACTTTTAAAAATATATATAAATATGAGACCAAAATAATAATAATTTGTATCATATTACCTAAACAAGAAATCATTAATAACTATTGTATTAATATTAATATTAGAAGCGCAACTACATTCATTCAGTTGGTCTGAATAAACATTTAAAGAGTCTGCGAGTTTTTTTAGACAGACGGTTCGTTAGTATAATAATCTAATCCTTTAATCAACAAAAATAATAAACATATCTTTTTTTTGTATAGGTAGGTACATAATACGGATTTTTAGAAAGAAAATCAAAGAATTAATTCTTTTGTATATGTAGGTACATGATACGGATTTTTAAAAAGAAAATCAAAGAATTAATTTTTTTTGTATATGTAGGTACATAATACGGATTTTTAAAAAGAAAATCAAAGAATTATTTTTTTTGTATATGTAGGTACATAATACGGATTTTTAAAAGAAAATCAAAGAATTATTTTTTTTGTATATGTAGGTACATAATACGGATTTTTAAAAAGAAAATCAAAGAATTAGGAACATCAATCTCAAAAGCCAAATTGAGAATTGGTACAATAATTTCTAATTAAACCTTTTCTTATACCGTAAAGAAAAATCATGTCTTCCAATATTATAGAAAAACGTTTGTAAAACCATACGAGAAAATTATATTATAGGCCAGTCTTAATATGATGGTGGGAGGGGATATTGGACTGTAAATTTTACTAAAAACTTGATTGATTGGATCAAACTATCAGTGTCCATACTGCTCTACCACTAACCAAAGCTACTCTACACATGTGATAACAAAGGTTCTTATTAAAAAAACAGACAACATATTGAATGATGTAAAACAAAATAACCAATTCAGTCTGTACATAAAAATTATTGATTGAAATGCTTGGACATTACAAGTTTGGAAAAAAAATAATTAAATGTACCCAAAGATTTTAAACCAACGAATAGGATAACGGGGGTTTGAAAACTTTGTGTAAGAGTATAATTTACAGTCCAATGTCCCCTTCCTCCCTGTAAGTATGTTACCTCCTATCTTTATACTGAAGGTAGTCCTTGATAGATTTGGGTAGATTCAGTTTCTCGAGGTAGCCTTGTTCAATGCGGGACTTGGTCACTTGCTGACGTATCACTCGTCGACATAAGTCCATCAGAGGCAGAGGTTCAGCTAAAAATAGTCAATATTAGAATCATTTGGACTGTATGTATGTTTTGTACCGAATCTACGCTATAATTCAAAATGCCCAACCATTATTAAGCAACAAAATAAGGAAAATGGGATTTTCTTGGCTGGTGTACAAGATATACAGATGAAATTTTTAGTGTATATTCCCTTATTTACGTCGACATAAATCCAGTAGAGGCACAGGTTCGGGCAAAGAGGCATTACAAAGACAAATATAACAACGCAATTGACAAACAGGTAGACGAACAAAGCCATATATTGAGAAGTTGTTTATTGATCAGCATAATTCAGCCATCAAGCTTTAATAACATGACATCCGTAGGTACGCACAATCACATACAAAGTAAGTTAGAGTAGCTATTCGACGAAAAACTATACTCACGATCTAGTCCATTGATGTACTTGAGGGTAATTTCACAGTGTCCCCAGACGGCGGACACGATGATGTGCAGCTTGTGCCCCCTGAGGCCCCTGTGCGCCACGCCCAGGTACTGTCCGTCAACTATGAAGGATAAGGTACCCTCGTCCATGTCAAGAACAACTAAATAAACAATATTTAAGTAAAGGTGGTAGTTCTACGAAGAGTATCTAATAAGTTAAGCTACTTAAAAAGGAAAATATTACGGGTTCAAATAGATTCAATCCACAAATTTAACCAGTTCTAAAACCCTATGGGGTATCTTAAATTGGCAGTTACCTTAATTAACCTAACGTAACCAGAAAAAGGGGTCTTTGGATACATAAATCAACGAATATATACTATAATTTTAATTTCTTTACATTTTTGGACCTTTAAAGTGGAAAAGAGGTAAACACAAATATTAGGTAGGTATTTTAGTGTAGCTGAGCTAGTCAAAAAAAAAACGGTGTAGGTACCTAATAATTTATCTGGAACTACGAAAGTTTCTTCGGCTGACAATCCTCGGGGGTAGGTCTCCCCTGTTTGATTCTTACTATCGTGATACATCTACAAATATAAATATATTAATTTTCAAGGGGTAGGTCTCCCCTGTTTGATTCTTACTATCGTGATACATCTACAAATATAAAATATTTTAATTTTCAAGGGGTAGGTCTCCAGTGTTTCATATAAAATATAAAATCTATAATAAAAAGTAGTGGGGGTTTTCTGCTTTAACAAAAACTATCGAAAAATATTTTCTTCAGGAACCTAGGTTTACGTTTTGATGTAGTTTGAGGCTATTTCACTTAAATTAAATCAGCTAGTCATGAATAAAGCGATCCAGAACTAATTCCTTTATTTCATCTATCCTTACATAAAGGTAACAAAATGTCTAACTGTCTGTGTCTGTATGAACAGTAGGATCTCGCTAACCACTTAACCTTTACAGTGAAGCTTCTCATATGTCCGGGGAAAGTTAAAACTATTTTGTTGGACGGTACCACTATCTTCCCAAGTGAAATCATCTCTAGAAAACAATGACTACAACCCCATTTCTTTTTATAAACCAATAATGTAAAGTGTAGGGTCGACTATATCATATGCCTCTAGGGGCGTAGCTGCTCCAGTAAAATAAAATAAAATGATGCTTACCTTATTCCTAGTGAGATCCCAACCCCAAGAGTGCTCATTGTTACCAATTAATGACTGAAATAAAAACAAGATTAGTTTCCAGAAAAACTTAAACCTTTCTTTAGTTGTGAAAGGCTACTTCCTCCCTTATGTATGAACATAAACTAGAATGTATATTTGTATATGACTACTTACAGAGGAAGAAAAATGGAAAGTTATAGGATTGAATCTTGTTTTATTGTCCCAAAGGAGCCAAAGGCCGACAAATCTTGGACTAAATATTTGATTTATTTTGTTCTTAAAAAAAATTGCACTTAAATCGACACAAATTCACAGTTATACAGGAAATTAAAAACTAACAGATTTTTTAGTTTCAAAATTGTTGAAAATCAAATAAATAGGTAACAAATAAGCTCGAAACTTTAAAGTTTGGTTTAAGAGGTCGTTGAACTAATACCTACAATAGTATATATTTGAGAACATTTAATTCCGTGGAAAAAACTTCATCAAAGCCTACCTGGTAGCCAACAGAATGTAACGGTGCTTCGGCGGTTGCGACGCCGACAACAGCGTGAGTTCCCCGCTGCTTTGTAGACCAGGTCAACTCCATCACATGTAGGCCGCGCTCATAACCAACCTTTTGGCGTGTCCAGTTTTTAGCGACATATTCATTTATACACATTTGTTATAATTTTTAAAAGAATGTCTCTCTAACTTTACTGAAAGATCTTAATAACTTCTAAAAAGATGCAAGTATTGGATCGATCACCCCATACCCCGAAATCTTTAAGTGTACTTAAAGGCATCTGCGGGCATAGCCGCTAGTTGTTACATCTTCAAGATTACATAATAAAGAGGGTAGAATAGTTATTTCTCGCATCGTATTATAAACGGCTTTCCGCGGATATAGAATGTACAATTATAAGATTAAAACCAGAAAGCTGTATATGGTACGTTGCTAGACATAGTTTTTTCGTATGGATGAGAACGGGTTCCTATCCACCAGATTCGAATGAATACGAGAAATAAACATTGCGAAATTAATGATGCTAAATAATTTTAGACTTCCCTTTTTGAAAAGAGTCTATTGTAATTGTAATAGGCAAATTACGTATTAAAAACAGAAAATCAATACTGTACAAGATGTTTTAATGCTGAAAAATCTTCAGAAATGCGTAGATATAAAAAAACATCTTCAGAAATACGTAGGTATCAAGAAAAAAAAATACGGTATGCGCATATGATTTTGTCACAAAAAAAGAACTGGACTTTCCTTTGAGCGTATGCAGTCTGTGCTCTGTGCTACAGGGTGTCGGTGGAATGTGAGCTTATCATCCTCCTTCACAAATATGTTCAGAGATCTGTCCTCAGAGTTCCACGCGTGCTTCACCTACACAAATTTTAATAGGAAGTAGTTCCATGGAAGATATCTTATCTATACAAAGTATTTATAGGAGGTAGTTCCATGAAAATGTCTATCCTACACAGGAAATATAAGGGAAAGTACCATGAAATTATAAGATATCAAACCTTAAAGAATAAAATTGGGAGGTAGTTGCAAGAAATATATCTTACCCACACAGAATATATTTAGGAAGTTGTTCCATGAAATATATCTTGCCTACACAGGAAATATAAGGGGTAGTACCATAAAATTATAATATATCTATTCTAAACAGAATATATTTGGGAGGTAGTTGCAAGAAATATATCTAACCCACACAGAATATATTTAGGAAGTAGTTCCATGAAATATATCTTGCCTACACAGGAAATATAAGGGGTAGTACCATGAAATTATAATATATCAAACCTAAAGAGAATAAAATTGGGAGGTAGTTGCAAGAAATATATCTAACCCACACAGAATATATTTAGGAAGCAGTTCCATGAAATATATCTTGCCTACACAGGAAATATAAAGGGTAGTACCATAAAATTATTATATATCTAACCTACACAGATTATATTTAGAAGTTTGTTAAATGAAAATAACTGTCAAAGACAGGAATCATATTTAGGGGTAAGTTCCATGAAATATATCTTTCATTACATTAAAGCTACTATGAAGCTCAATAGGTTAGATAACAGCTCTGTCAGATTAGGATAGTTTAACCTACAGTCAAATGTCTCTTCCCTCCTTGATAGGATAATTAATCAAGAGAAAAACTATCATTGTTTTCAGTTTAGACACGAGTAATTTTTGTACTTTTTCATTTGGAGGGAAAGATTTGCCTACTTCCTATTAGTGGAGGTTGAAGGATAAAAGCAATTTGATTTAAAAGATTACCTGTACATCCTTTGAAACCGGGGGCATGTCAAGCAACATCTCCAGCCGTGGGGGCATCTTTTGTTCCCCTATATTCGGGCCCTTACCCTTGCACGAGTGGGACCGGGACGTGCCGTGGCCGTTGGGAGTCGCGTGGCGTATGCTGCGAGACGAAATGTTTCCGCCCATACTGCTGCTTCTGGTGGTGGTGGAGGTGGCCCCGCCGCTGACTTTTGGTGTTGTTCTTGTTGTTGAGAGCGTTTTCAAGCCGCCTCTGCTGGGTTAGGTCTTAACTAGGTACACCGGTCAAGATTGTCATCTTTGCCAGGGTTTTTAACTGCTCCATAGGCCTGAAAATATAAACTTTTATTAGCTCCAAATATAACAAGGATGCTTAAACCCAAAAAGGGAAATATAAACTGTAAAATAAAAGCAGCTACCAAGAAGCGGACTGCCTATGAAATGCCAATAATTTAAACATCCAACTTCAATAGCAGCTGAGATAACCTTGTTCTTATCAATTGACATATAGACAAACTACACAAAGTTTTAGAGTAGCTGCGCTCATAAAAATCAATAAGTTGAATTGAAATGATTTAAATTCATGGTTGATTAGGCTGCTTTTATTTGTTTCATTTGGATCAGAAATGTGATTTTAGTTTTATAAGCAGAATCTTTTATTATGCGATTGAACTATTTTACATTTAAAAAAATGACACCCAATCCTAATTACTATCCTTCTGACACACTAACCCTACGGAGTTTACCTAAAACAAAGTCCAAAATTGATCTTTTCTAAGAATTTATAGTTAAGTATTAAAATAAGAAGGGATGGGTAATATATGGAGCATCAGTGATTTCTGAGATTTTGACGTTTTATTGAATAAACAAAGAAATAAAATCACAGTTGAAGGGTAAGCGTGAATGTAATTTTTGTTTGAAAAAGGAAAAGTTAAGGATTTTTAGAGATCAAAATAGTTTGCTTTTATGTATATAAAATATTATACTTTATTGTTTAAAGGCAAAATTATTTAACTTCCTTCCCTTCATTTCTACTTTTCTACCCAAAATAGGAACCACCAATCTAAATATTGTACATAAAAATTAAAATCTTTATATATTTTGTCTTCATAATGATTTTTTAAAAAATTCAAAGCGATATGATATACCTAGCTAAGTACTTGATTTTCAAGATGATAAACAAATTCATGTTCCATTTTTATTTTTTACTCATTTCATGAAAGACCAAAGATACCATACAGAAGGTGTATAAAATCAAAGAACCCTCAACTTAAAATAAAATGTTAATAACTAATTTTAATGATAAACAGCCAGACCTAAAGGAAAGAGCTGCTGTATATAAAAAAAATAAGATTTTAAAGAATATATTATATTTTCATTTTTGAAAAATTGATGTACATTATAATGAATTCAGTAAGAAATTTCAGATATACAGTAAGTAACATCCCAAACAGACACACACACCCTAATACACACACAAAAACACATACCATCTCACATACACACACACACACACACACAAACACGTACTCAGACATGCAGCAGCTTTCTTTTTCCCTCCGGTTTTGGTTTCACAAGATATGTTTTCAGGGAGAAAATGGACAATGGCGATTAAATTAATCTTAACCCCAGTTCTAACCCAAAATGATTAGGTATTGGCTTGTAAAGGCAAAATTTTACATGAAAATTTTTGGAAGATTGATTTGACATCCATTGTCCTATCCTATATCCCTGAAAGTTCGTATTTTAGTGGATGTTGGTTCAATGCCCCCACAGCAGAAGATTCTCTGCGCGCTCACACGCACACGCGCGCTAACTAGAGATTCATGGAGATGGGGAGATGTATTTTGAAAAACAAATAAAAAACTTTTGATTTTGATTCGCAGTAACATTTTCAACGTAAGAAGAAGGCATTAGTGAAATGCATTTGCTTACAAGCGGGTGTAATTGTTAAGCACAGTTTAGGACTTACTGACAATAGTCGTCTTTGAAAAAGTATATTGCATTTAATATTATATAACTACTTCTACTATATCAGGCATATGACATAGAGAATGTCTCTGCCCTTTTACAGGCACTTCTTGATGGCACATTTTAGGATTTGCAAAGTAAAGTCGCGCATAAAAGGGTTACAAAGATATAGCAAACATTGAGCTTTTCAAAGAAGCTTGATCTAAGAATTGTGGTGGATATAGGCTTCAGAGTCCTTAAGAACTAGAAACAAAGCCACTAGTATTATCACAATAGTCTATCTTTGAGAAAACATTTAAGAGAGAATACGTCCCTATCCCTTGCTTCTAACCAGCTGACTTGGAGAAAAGATGAAAAGAGAAAATACGTCCCTATCCCTTGCTTCTAACCAGCTGACTTGGAGAAAAGATTAAAAGAGAAAATACATCCCTATCCCTTGCTTCTAACCAACTGACTTGGAGAAAAGATTAAAAGAGAAAATACATCCCTATCCCTTGCTTCTAACCAGCTGACTTAGAGAAACGATTAAAAGAAGAGCGCAATATATTCAAAATTGGGCGTCGTAATAGCATTTTCTATGTATAAAGCTGTTTGTTTACAAATAAAAAACTCAGAGATCTTAAGGGATAAGACAATGAAAGATAAATTGATGTACATCCCTCATAAGGATAAAAACTCTTTGGTAGATAAAAATCATTGGTGAAAATGTTTAGACACTGCCCAATCAAGCTTTAATAACAATAAAAGAACGCGTTTATAAAACATTGGGGACCAGTATAATTTACAGTCCAATATATTCTTCCTCTACAATTTAAAAATTGCTATTTTATTTGTCCGCCCAACTAATTTATATGCTGTCTATTTCCCATCTCTTAAACATGCCTCACAAATTGGCGAGGAGAAAATTATAAGAATGTTGCATAAATATTTACATTCCTTAAATCAATGCATTTTTATAATAAAAACTTATAAGAAGCAAGAGAGTTTTAAATTGATATGACAATTTTATCAGGTTTAAAGAGGTTACTGACAAATACATTGTAAAATAAATAACAAAAACAAACAATAACCTTTATCTTAAAGTCTTATAAATGCATAATATGTCCATGTTATTATATTTTAAATAAAAAAAAAGGGCAAAGTCCTACTAAAATTTTTTGGTTGGAAAGGTAAATATTTTCCTGTGACCATACATCTAAATAGCTTAAAACCTGCCCTGGATCAATACTAAGCTTTCATGAAAAAATCCCAATCCCGTCGTTTTTAAGAAATATATCCAGTCTTTTTATTACATACATGGGAAGGTTGAAAATGTAAAACAATACTTTTTGTTAAGCATATAAAATGTCTAAAAGTCAACGTGTTTTAAAAAGTGGATTTTCGGTAAAACAAAGCAATATATAAAACTACAGGGCTATGGTAACAATAAAATATAAAATATCTTTAATAATATAGAATGTATTCGTTGCAGTGAGATTAGGACTAACGCATATTTCGAGAGTACAGAATCAAGTAGTTATTACTTTTAATTGAAACAAGGATTCTAGGCCAAGACATTCCCCCTACTATCACTATTAATATTATGTGCCAGATTAAGCAGTAAGTATTATCTTAACGTCTCTAGTGTGACGCGGTGTAGTCCAGATTCGAACCTGACACCTCGCCGACAGCAAGCAGACACGCTATCATATACGCTAATTAAAATCTTTGTTTACTTTTTCCTTGTATATTTCAGTACCTTTGTCAATATAAATTAAAATAGATAAAAATCCAGTGATCTTAAGGGATAAGACAATAAAAGATATTAATAAACATCTTCAATGATAAAAAAAAACTTAATCTGAAGATAATAACTAATGCAGAATGCAAACAGAGTACCCAAAGTTTTAGACAAACTTTTAATTTACAGTCCTATGTCCCCTTTCTCCCTGATAAAAACCTAAATAACCATGGTCAATGAAAATACAACAGCTTTTTTTATATAAACAAAAACAATAACATCCATTAGTAGCTAAGCTCTTAAATATACCTAGAATTAAGAACAGCAAAGCAAATGGAAGAAAAAAAAACAGAGAATAACATGCAAAGTTTAGATACTTAATGTTCATAAGATTCTCCATTTCAGCAATTTATCTTGGACCATCAGAACATAACCGAGTGACTGACGGACCAAGAAAATTAAATACTGGATGCTCATTAGTACAGGGAATCATTACCTACGTTCTAGTCGTCTATCTTGAAATGTTACTGAGAAAATTACGTTTTCCTCTTAAAAGTAGCTGATATTAGACGGACTGACAGCCTTTTAGAAAAATAGATTAGCTTCGCTACTAAAAAACAGGGATGCTAATATACATATAATAATCTTTGTTACCTAATGATTTTATTTATATATTCCAAGCCGATAGTTACTCATTTTGAAAATCAGTCCACTGAATTATTTTTATCAATTTTAGCATGTTATTATTGTTAAATGATTCCCGTAACAGTTGGATATAATCTAGAAAACGCAGCAACTCGAGAAAAAAATAGTCCGTAGTTCCATTTTATAGGACATTATTTTTAAAGCATTATTAAAAAGTTTTATACTAAAATCTTTATATACAAGACACATGCTCTTTTTTACTGTAGGCACATGTCTTCGCATAAGATTTCATTAAATGAATATATATAAACTTATGGATAGAGCATTTTAAAATATTCCAACCTAATTCATAAATGTGTGGGGATTAAAAATCCTCTAAAATCAGGTAGTTCGAGAGATAAGAAGATAATGGAAGATAAATAGATGTGCATATCTACCTAAATTATGATTGGCAAAATTAACCCATTTGTAGATTAAAATCATTGGTGAAAATTTTTAGACACTGAAGGTTTCCAACTACTCCTTTCCAAACTTTTAAAGCTATCAAAGACAAAATTTTGAATTGTATAAATAATCTATCAATCTTCCTTTGTCATATACCTCAATCTCTTAGAAATTCCTAGGATTTTAAGCGACAAAATATAAGATCTTAAAAATTACACTCAATCACATTATTTAGAATTAAAATAATATTTATTGATGCAAATAATAACTTTAATAATGCTTTATCTACATCTATATTATTGATTAACTAGATATTAGTAAAAAAAAAAGTGGGAATAGTCCCTTTCGTAACATCGCTCCATTAGTGGCGATTCGTCTTTTTTTTAAATGGCTTTTTATAGGTTATTTTAGGTTAGGTTGTATTGGGTTAGGTGATTGCCCCACAGGGTAAGGTAATTGGCCCAGCAGGGTTAGAGCCCTCCGCAGGGGCTAGAAATAGGAGAAAAGCTACTCCCTCCTCCCCCAAGTGTTTTCAACTAACAAAGGACGAAACTTACAACAACCTTTTTGAATAATAATTTTTCTTAGATTAACTATTCCTGTGTAAAAAGCATAAAAGTGAGTGTATGTAGAAAGAAGGCAAAAAAGTGGATATTTCCGTCTGAAAGAAACTATATCTGTTTAATCCTTTTTCTTTCTAGGTTAAATGCCTAGGTTGTGTAGCAATAACAATGTCAATTATATTCATACGTAGCGCAGCTAGTGCAACTAATAAATGAACAAAGTATCTTATCTATAATAGGCTAATATCTCAAATATCTAAGTAACGCAATAATAATATTTAAGGACTGTAAGGAATCATAGTCTGACAAATTTTAGATGACAAAAAAACAGTTAACTGTAAAACAGTAATAACAATCAGTAAATATCAGCTAAGGAGGGGGCATGGATTGCAAATTATACTGGTACCCAAAGTATCAATATTAAGTTAACTCATTTTAATCTTATTGAACTATTGTTTGTTTTATTAAACAAGTGACATTGGAATGGGTTTCAAAGCAACTTGGTAAAACATTTACCCTGAAATTTGATAATCTTAAGACAGACAGACCGACGGACCAACAACGGTAGGGGCTTCTTGGTCAGAGGAATATCTACTAAAAAATGTGTCTAACTTTGACAACAGCAAAGTAAATCATATTACCCCTATAAAAAAATGTGTCTAACTTTGACAACAGCAAAGTAAATCATATTACCCCTTTAAAAAAGAAGGACCAACAAACTGACATACAAAGGGGACTATCCACGAACCAGAGCAAGTGATTCTAACATCTTCCAGCATTGACCCATGGTATTTTTTTAGTGAATATACTAGGTTTATGTTTAATATTTGCTTTATTGACTAAAAAGTTAGGTTTCACCATGGTTTTATATGAAAAAA
>LS044448.1:17159-27250 GCA_900241095.1 Acartia tonsa | reverse complement strand
TTGCAAATAACACACTAGTTTTAACTCTTTTAACAGAAAGTCAGAAATAATTGTACGACATGATGTTTCTATCTAATGTGATTCCTTAGAAAATATTAAGATTTGGGTAAAGTCATTTTAGTGATGAAGCCTCTTAAGGGGAGTTTCGCCGTATTTTCACATTAGCTTTTGATAGGTTATTTTAGGTTAGGTTAAATTAAGTTGGGTTAGAGCCCCCCGCAGGGAGTAGAAATAGGAGAAAAGCTACTGTGAAAATACGACGAAACGTCCCTTAAGAGGCGTTGCCACGAAAGGGACTATACCCAAAGATTTTCATCAAATTAATTCATATTTTCAATGGCTATAACTGGATGTTGAAGATTCTATCTTTAACCATAGAGATATTTGGGAAAAGACATGACACGAATTAAAGAGTATTTGAAAGAGAAAGAGCGGGAAGGAGAGAAGGCAAGGAATAGAAGAAAATAGAAAAGAAAGAGAGAGAGATAAACAAAAACAAAATACCTGTGAGGGGAAAACAAAATATATATAACAAAGGAAAAAGAGGATGAGAGAGAATAATGATGTATTGAAGTGATGTTCATCCACAATGATGCTACACAAAATTATCCCTTTTGTAGATTAAAATTGGTGGATGAAACGTTTTGACATCCAACTTAAAGAACTAACTAATGAAAATTAAACAAAATTCCCCAAAGTTGTTAAGTCAACAAATAAGAAAACCTGATTAAAAACTTTAGGGGCCAGTATAATAAACTGTCCAATGTCCCCTCCCTCCCTGGCTGATATTTACTCCTTATTATTTTACAAGGAGCTTTAAGTGAAGCCATAAGTTCATAAGTCAATAATTTTACTTTTGTTTTCTATGAATAAATTAATAAATTTGTATCACTTAATCATTACTTAACCCTAACATAACTTCAGAGGTGTTATTTTTGGAATAAAGCAAAAACTAACTTAAATATATCTGCATAAAACATTATGAAAAATAAAGACCAAGACAAGAACAAGACAAGACCAAGACAAAGTGTCTCAAAATCAGACATGTGACGTCATAAAAATTAGATAGATGAGAGGAGAAGTGGGAAAGAAAACCTCTAAAAAAGAGATGGATTTTGAAGACACTTTTTAACGCTGCCCAAGACATAAATCTTATCATTGTAACAAAAAAAAAAACAATTTAGGTTTTTAAAATGTAACAACCTAAGCAAATAGATTTTCTGAAATAAAACCTTTTTTTATAAGATAATAAATAATAAACTATGTTCTAAGTTTAGCTAATAAAGCTTTAAATTTATTGTTTAGCTTTCAAGTTATATATTTCAAACTAAATCTTTTAGTGGCTTTAAGCTTAAAAAATAAAACTAGGAATAATTGAAAAAGTTTGAAAAATTCAATATATCTTGTCTTTTTATTTGTTGTGACATTTTATTAATCATGCGATCTTACGTTTTTAAAACTAAATTTTTTAGCATTTCCTTTTGCAAACTTTTGTTTTTTAATATTTCAAATTCAATTCATCATAACATTCCAAACATATTTTGAAAAAATTCTGGCACTTACACTTAACTTAGATAATGTCTTAAAGTTATAACAAATGCTTTGAAATATATTTATTTAAATCATTAGTACTTTCCCTCTAAATAAATGTCCAACACTGAAACCCCATCCTCCTATTTTCAAGATAAATTAAAAGTAATAATCTATATAACTAAACATAACATAACGACTTAAAATAATAAACAATCATAACAAACTACCCATATCCAATATTTCTAATTTTATTTTAACAAATCATTACAAGGAAAAATACCAAATAATTTTTATTCTTGATACAAAGTTTGAAATCTTTGGTATGATTCTATCAATAAACAAAATGTTACCTCTGCCACTGAGATACCCTCATTGTGATCGTAATTAATCATCCTGTCATTGTGATACCTAAACAAAAATAATGGATTTATTACTATTTGGATGTTACACCAGATCTTTATGTTTTTTAATATAGTGAAACTCGCAGTGGGCTAAATGGGATACCCCTCCCCCTGATACTGGATGAACGAACTGACCAACCTAAATTTACAATAATTTTTCCTCTGTCATAATATCCACTTATATTCTCAATTACAAAAATTTTGATTGAAATTTAAAGTTTGTAAATTACACTAGTACTAATAGTTTTAAAACAACGTAATCTTGTTCGGTGGCTTAAAAACTTTTAATACTTTAGTTAATTTTCAATTGGGTACAAACTAGAAGTGTCAAAAATTTCAACAAATAAAGCACAAAAGTGGTAAGTTTGTTCATCTTTATTTCATTATTGTACACTATTTTAACGCTCATTGTCTTATGCCTTAAGATCCTGGATAAAAGTGCACAAGCAACTGCAGTTAAACTGTTAATTTGTTAGTGAATAAGTTAAAAAGTTCTTGTTTTATTACTCACTAAAACTCAAGGACAATTTCACTAAAAAATAATAAAATAAACAGGATTACAAAAGTGCAGGTAAGATGTTTCTAAGATGTCTCATAAAACCTCGCTAATAAAGCTAATAAATCAAAAAATATTATTTCTTAGGTACCCAATATTTGAGTGATAAAAAATTGCTAACAATAATTTTAAGGTTCGCTAATTGACTTATTATTACTTCGATGTTGCACCAGAATTCCAAGTACCGTAATAAAATAATGATCCCAGCTGGCTAAAATAACGATATTTCCATCCCCCTTTATCCCATCCCTTTCCCTGGATGAACGTGCATAGGAGGTGTATATTAGCAAGTTAAATTGGCGACACATTTTACTTGTCAATATGTCTTATTCTCTATATCCATTGGTAAGCTAAAAATAATCAATTCCCATTGGACTTTTCTTAAGGTTAATTTTTAGGTTATAACATAACATTTAGGAGGAGAATCAAGTTTTTCAGTTTAAATAGCAACACCAATGCATTAATATTTTTTATTACTTGTCACAGTGCGTTCTATGGTGTGTGTGTGTGTGTGTGTGTGTGTGTGTGGTCACGTTTAACAGGGGGTTAAAGGATTGTCGAGTCATTGTATTCTAAAAAGTAGTAAGGCTTTTTTGTAAGTAGCTTAAGAAATCAATACAAAACTGATTTAGTTCTCCATTTTAAGTTTATCGTAGGTCCTGGAATGGTTTGAGGCTATTTTATTTTTAGATTCAAGTTTTGAAATTATTTTCTATATTTAAAGAATAAATAATTTTTAACGGCATAAGCTTTCTTATCTGTTTATTTCTGTAAAATGTATGTTATGTTATAAAACTTATATTCTGTGAAGAAAGTTATTTAAGTTGGAATATGTCAATAAAAGTATACACACACAAAACAATGGACTTTATATGGATATAGAAATACTTTACTTATTTGTAATGCACACCATACTTAATCAGAACAATGAGATATGAAGATGTATACACACAACCAAAACCAATGGACTTCAGATGGACAAATTAAGACCTTACTTATTTGGATTACTTGTAATATATCAAACCCAAAACATTTCAATTAGGGCATATTATTAAAAAATCTACTTATTAGTATTTTACAAAAAAAAGATCACCGAATGATATGTAGAGAATTTACTAATATATATTCAATTTACAAATAAAATATACACAAAAAAAACGATGGACTTAAAAGTGATAAAAAATATATAAATCATTATATATGGTGTAAAAATATGAAATTTAAAACCTATTTTACTGGCAACGAAATGAGGTTTTAAAAAAATCTCATCATATAAAGAATAAAGTTTTTGTCTGTTTTTTTAGAAAGTTTTATTTTAAGATTTCGATAACTACTGAACCATTGAGTTTTTCATTTTTTTTTGTAGGTCCCTTGTAGGTTTTAGAATATTTCTTTTTTAGATTTACGTTTGATCTTAGGCTAATTTTCTTAGAATACAGAGCTCTAGATCCTAAGAGCGCAGCTCTTACAAGAATAGTTATTAGAAGTAAAGTGTAAGTATATTAACCACTCTAATATTTATGAATTGCACTACGCCAACATAAAAAGAACATTTATTGTGTTTGTTGTGAATGCGAGTACGTAGGATGTTTTACTTTTTGTAAGCAACACTACTCTATAAAAAGATAAACAGGTTGTTACATGAAAGATGATCCTTATTTCTTTTAAAGGGGTAGTTTCACGAAATGCATTTAAACTTAATTTAATGAACCGCATATTTTTTGCTAGTTAATGGGATAAACTATATTTATATGGCATATATTTGAAAGAATTTCAATTTTCTACCACGTAGTTTTGGAAATATCAAGACTTTAAAATCGTCTTTTTGTGAAATATGCAATTTAAAAAGACGATTTTCAAGTCTTAATATTTTAAAAACTACGTGGTAACCAATTAACCAGGAAAAAATATACGGTTCATTAAATTAAGTTCAAATGCATTTCGTGAAACTACCCCTTTATCCTAAATTACCAATCTTCATTGAGAATATCTAAGCATAAAATCTACTTTCCAGAATTACAGTTTCTAAACTTTTATTGTGAGCTGAGATTTTGAAGAAAAACAAGAAAGTTTATGTGCAATGGACGCAATATTCTACGGAAAACATAAAAAAGAATAAAGTAATAGAATATATCGGATTTAGGGTAGTGCACGGTAAAATTTAAAAACAAATATATACCAAAATATATGAACTTTTAAGGTTACTAACTGCCATACGGCTGAATGCACATTTTATTGTCGCACATCGTTATGAGCTGCATGAAAAGGCCTACAAATAATCTGTAGTAGCCAAGATCCAATGGTTCACAGGAATCTTGACTGAAGAAAAAATAATTATTAAGGAATAATAATTGACGATTTTTTGCAGGCCTTCTTATGGTCGGTTAAAATTTAAACTAATATAATTTATTGGTTTAGTAGTTTGGCCGCTAGCAGTCTTTAAAGCTGATCGATTTTTGTAGATAATCGATCTTGGGAACATTTTACAGAATATTCTATCCAAAACTTATAGATATAGGGGGAAAAAATGAAAATTTATAAGATTACAACTGGTATTTTTTTGATTTTTTTTTAATATTCATGAGAAGGGTCTGTAATACGATGCTATAAATGTTTTTTTTTCAGTTTGGCTGCGGATATTATTCGGTTTCGAAGCCATACAGAAAATTTAATTTCTTTAAACTCATTCATTCTTGTTTTGTGGAAAAAGTCATAAAAATTGCAAAAGGTAGATATGTTGTAGATATTATAAATTATGATAAAGATATCCACTATACTTCTTTTATCCAAATATTTGCCAACATTTTATATTTTTATAGTTTTTTTTAAAGAATATTTCTACATTTAGCAGTAAATGACCGTTTAACAAATGCCTAATATATTTATATATGTCTAGTACAAATGGGGGAAAAAAGAGAATATTAGTGATATTTCTTATCTAAGATAAGCAGTATTAGTCTCATATTATAATAGAAACAAGGATGAAATAATTAATAGGGAGGTTTCACTATTATTATACATCAAACACTTTGCTAACATAAAAAAAGTTGAAATTCATAGTAATTTAATAGATATTCATTGCTTGTCATTATAGACAGAATTCCGCAGATATTAATATTAGAATTATAACATCAATGTCAGTTTTGTTTGCCCCGATAAGCCAAAGTAAATTGTCCAATAAAACTAAATAATCTATAATACAAAGTAGTAAGATGTCTGTTTGAATCTTAAGATCTTAGTATCCGCTAGTCTGACAACGTTGTGCTTCTTATGCATACTGGTCCTGCGATGGTTTTAAGATAATTACTTGGAGGGATGGCACACCACCACAAAGGACTGGCCCTCTAATTTTTTAAACAAAAACAATTAGGAGTGACATGTGGTGCACCTGTGCAGAGGTGGATTCTTAAAAAAAAATTTGCCACACTAATCGCTTAGTGGGGCAAAATTGTTTACGTGAAAAATCATCCAAAATCACATAAAAAATCGACATAAATTGAATAAAATCTTATGTTCATAACCCTTCTATGATTTTGTTTATTTTTTGTAGATTTTTAATGTGATTTTGGTGGATTTATCACGAAAACAATTTTGCCCCACTAAACGATTAGTAGGGCAAACTTTTTTTAAGATTCCACCTCTGAAATATGTGGTTCAATGGTAAGTAATAATAAATAAGAACTAAAACAAAATACTATTCCTGCTTGCTAATAATACAATGAATAATAGTGATGCTTATCATATCATAATATTATAGAAGTAAAAACATGTCATGCAATTTATCCTATTATAACTGTACACATTATTATAATCTACTCAGAAAAGAATTTTTCATTTTACAAGGTCATATAAAGCCAGAGCCACCAATAGCGTATTAACTGTATTGCAAGACACGTAGACAAGTCGAGCTATCTAGATATATCTATCTATCAATCTATTTATCTATCCAACTATTTGTTTACTCAACAAAAGAAGCATGCTTCGGCGAAATCGATATATTATAACTGTTGCACCAGATTTTTATTTGCACAGATAAAGTAATGCTCGCAGCTGGCTAAAATAACGATACCAACCATCCACACTATTTTCTCTATCCCCTCCCTCCCACTGCACTAGATGAACGATCTGACCAATAAATGAAGTTCATATTCGTCAACCTCAATTGACGAACAATTTTCTTCTTTTAATATATCCAGCTATCTTGTGATTATCTATTAATTTATCCATTCATCTATCTATTTACTAGTAAATAAAGTTAAAATAAACATAATTACCCTTTTTGTAGATTACAATTAGTGGTTGAAACGCTTGGACACTCACCTTAATTAACTAACCAATCAAAATTCAAAGAAAGTCCCCAAAGTTGTTCAGCCAACAAATTAGAATACGTTATCATAACTTTGGGGTCTAGTGAAAAAAAGGCCTAGTGTCCTCCACCCCCCCCCCCTTTTCCTGTAATTTATCAATCCACTATAACTTACCAGAAAATGAACTCAGGTTTGGATGTTGCCTGCTTGAGCGCACACACTAACTGGAGTTTCGACTCACTCTTGAACACCTTCTCCTTTGTTCCAATTATTTCTGCATATGCCTCTGAAAAAAGTTAAATATTTCTGAGAATGTAATGAAAACAAAGATGACACAAACACGAATGTTCAGGGGTAAAATTGTCGTCAATTTTGGCTCGCTAACATGAACATCATTTATTAGATATTTCGTTCATCCAGTAGGAGGGGTGGAGATGGGGTAAATGGGTGGATGGGGGTGAGGGGGGTTATTATTTTAGCTATCTACAAGTTTCACTTTATTACATGATAATCTGGTGTAAGATCCAAGTAATATTAAATCCATTATAAAAATATTCGTTGGTCTGGACAAGCGGAAAGGGTCAGTTATATAGCAGATGTTTAGAAGTCAAAAAGTAAATTAGAAAATAAATATATTTCAAAGATATTTTAAATTATTGAAACGGTGTTTTTTTAATCGTTTCGATTCTGTAATTTGTATTTTAGATATATGACGAATTTTACCTTTTTTAGCTTTGGTACGCAATTTATGTTTCTGGATATTTTACGAACAGAGAAAGTTATTCAGCGAATATTCATTGCATATTTGGATTTAGCAATTTACAATTTAACGTTCGTGGGATCGATTATTTACAAAAATCTACGAATTCTTAAGGATGCCAGTTGTCAAACAGTTTAATCCGGCAAAAAGAAAACCAAACAGGATATAAGTTTCAATATTGCACAGTTTTCTTGCACATATATGCGCAAAGAAGACTCATCTAACGCGCGTTGTCTTTAGTCTAACTTCCCTGTGCATCATTGTATCTTGGCTATTACAGATTTTTTGTAGGCCTTCTCATTGTGATGTTCGGGAATAACATGTACGTTCAGCCGTTTGGCAGCTAGTCGCTTTAACGTTCCTTTGAACCTTTTACCGTGAACTGCAATAGATCCATATATTTTTTAAGTTTATTTTAGTAGTATTTAGCCATATTCATTCTATTTTCACAAAAAAATTTGTTGTAATTATTTTAGTCTAAGTAAGGTAAAATTAGATCAAGAAATAAACGAATTAAATCTATATAAAAAAATAACTGAAAATCTATCACAATTGCTGAATATTACCAAAACAACTTAATTAAAGTGTTAAATTTTATTTCAAGTAAACGGCAATAATTGCTGCAAATTGGTACTTCCAGGTAGAATCGCAGTTTCAGAATGACAAAGCTACCCTACAAGTTTTAATATCCGACGCCGACGGTGTCCGGTATTTGAGTTTTCAAAAGTAAAGGTTTATTTCCAATATCTGCAAATGCTTATTATCAAGATATCTACTGAACTGATTTGAGTTTCTCCATTTTAGGAAACTTCATGGTTTTATTATATTTTATATATATTTTAGTCTTAGGAAGTGGTTTTTAGCTATTTATCTTTCCTTTGAGCCCCTAGATGCTAGGGTTGCATCCCCTTGTATATGAAAAAGAGCATTGAGCCCATACAAAATATATGACATCACTATAGTCAACACAATAATATCTCTATCTCTATCTATCTATATATATTTACCTTGTACAACAAGCTTGACAATAATAGACTGAGGCGGATGTATAGTTGCTTGACACTCGTATTCCCCGCTGTCCGCTAGTGTCACAGGGTTTATCAACAAGTTCCAGTGCTGAAATAATGGATATATAATGTACGTGGATATGATGACAGAGGAACCATTGTCGTTAATTTAGGTTGCTAACATAGACATCACTTATTGGTCAGTTGACTCATCCAGTAGGAGTGTAGGAAATTTGGTAGAGGGTATGATGGGGATAACTGGTTTTTTTTTAGCCGGCTACAAGTTTCACTTTATTAGAGTACATGATAAACTTGTGTAACATCCAAGTAATAAAAAATCTATTGCTGGGCAGATACATGTGGCCGATTTTAGATGCGAAAATGAGTCTGTTTTTTAATTTAACAACACTAACATTTGTCAGATTTATGATTATAAAGAATTGCAAAAAGTCGCTTGAATAACCTTTGAAACTATTTTTTTAATAATTGATAATTCAGCAAAATTCAATATAACTATATTAATATTCATAAGTGTATTTGTTTTGTGACCAGAATGCAAAAACAAACTTTACTTTTATTTCAATGGATATAGGAAATACGTGGATATATTGACAGGGGAAACTTTTTCATAGTTGCTTGCTTATATCAACCTCATTTATTGGTCAGTTTATTTATTTAGAAGGTGGGGGGGGGGAGGTGGAATAAAGGGATGGATATTTAGCCAGCTGCGAGCATCAGTACATGAAAATCTGGTGCATAATCCAATTAATAATATATCGATTACTACATATATCATATCCTATAATATCCTGCTAACAAATTTATTTTGCCTTTATAGGAAAGCGTCACATATGTCCTGGTATCTAATTTAGGATTTTCAATTTTAAATTTAAGATTTCGGATGGTTTGGAGCTATTTTACTAGCCAATAAATGTAAACAAATGTTTATGGCATAATTTATATTAATGTAAAGTAAATGTATTGAATATTGGTTGGTTCAAACTAACAGTGAACAAACTTTACAAGTAATAAATTAAATCTACAGAAGGGGTAACTTTGTTTTTTATAATTGGGGATGTGCAATGAAGTTATCAATAAGTTTTAATTGAAACATGTAAGGCAAGTACAAAAATGAAGTCTGACTATATCCACCTAGTACGAGACATGCATAACACTTAAATAAAATATGCATTTAATATAATACATATACATTAAATGCATAAAAAATGGAAAAATCTTTTTTTACGATGTTTTATTGTATCAAAAAACTTTATTTTATAATTATTACTGTTTTTGTATCTTTTCAAATTTAAGTAATTGCCAGGTATCTTAAAAGATGAGACAATATACGATAAATTTAAAAATATAAATAATTTGAAACCAACCAATTAAAATGTAAAAAGTATCAAAAGTTTTTTAGCCAACGAATGAGTTAACGAGGTTTGCAACTTTGTTCCTCCATCCCTGGTAATTATCTATCTATCTAAATACTAAATTTAAAGTTTTAGAATTATTGAAATTACTTCA
>LS044448.1:3885-17059 GCA_900241095.1 Acartia tonsa | reverse complement strand
TCATTTAAATTTATAGAATTTTAGTAAATGTTACATGGTTGTATTCTCTCAGAGGATATAATTTGTAAAGGACAAATATATATATTTATACATGATATATCATATACAATATGTCAAATATAATTCTGCTAATGTTATTAATTACGGTTCAATGGTTTGTCTACAGCTGGGTAGTTGTCGTTCCTGTTTTTATATACTCTAAGAAGTTTTACCTATTTTCACTTTAACCAATCTATTCAAAAATAGCTATGATTTAAAATGTTTTATCCTCTATTATAATATTTTCTGGCGTATGAATCATTTATTTTTGTTTATCAAAGTAAACAGTTATTAGTAAAAATTTTTGCTGATAATTTTATAAATTTGAAGAACCTTACTGTTACAATATTTATTATGCCAAAGCTAGCTGTAATCATAATATGACTATTTAACTTTGAAACCATAGTTTAATGTCAAAATATGTCACTGATAACTTTTAAACATGGAAACAAAATTTTTGACTCATAATTTCATAAATTTATATCGACAATACTTAATAATAACATCACTTAAATGATTACTATAAAATACCCAAATACCCGTGAAATAATTTCATATATGGAAATAGTATCCTTATTTGAAAACTATGATAAACAAAACAAACATGATAACATCCATAAAAGGGAAGCTGTAAAATTAAAAGATAAGTACTATATTAAATCATACTTACTGTTATATGAATCATAGAGGAAAATTTTAACATGTGTGATTAATGAAAAGAGCTATCCTCTAGGACGGACCTACCTTAATTAAAGAATAACTTTGATTTGAAAAGTTACAATGTAGCTTCTAGACAACAAAGTACTTACGTCATGTCTTATCGGCTTCTCGATGGAAAACCTGAGATTGTCCGTATACAGCGAGTCTCCGACAGTCAAGAGGGTGTAGGGTCGATCTCCTTCTGGTAGCAGGCCCCATGTTATCTAGATAATTCACCAATGTGAGTAAGATGCAGAAATCAATACATTTAACTATATACTGATTATTATTGAATATGGATGTGGGTTAAACATCTTTTTATAAGCAAAACATCTTTGAAGCGCTGTAAAGTATCACGTGTGACGTCAAAAATACGTCTATAAAAGAGGGATGAGAAGAGAAGTGGAGAAAAAAACCTAAAGATTTAGAAATATTTTTATAACGTCACATATACCACTTTCCAGCGATTAAAAATCTTTCCATAAAAAAAACTAAAAATATCAAAGTATGTGTGTATCTGAATGATAAGTTTACATAAGCTAAAGCTTGATGATATATATAATTAATCATACAATATTCACAATACTTTGTCTTCGTTTATACAGGGTAGTTCTTTGAAAATAATAAATATTAAAAAATAATATGCTTTTACTTGTAATGTTATTATATAAAGTAGAAAGTTTTTTTTTGTCTGAAGCTTAAGATTTCAATAACTACTTTACTAATTGAGTACTTTTCAGGAATAGGTCCTGGGATGGTTTTAGGCTATTTTTCTGCCCCCATCTTAAACCTTTGAGTACAAAGCCCCTAAATGCTAGGGGAGCAGCCGCTAGTATTTAATACTATAATAACATTATTTCAAAACAAAAAATAATGATTTCATTTATCTTTATTTGGTCATTTGTAATATAAGATCAAATGTTTAAAAAACAATTTGTGTAACTTTTTTGATGTGCAAACACCCTGTATATTATGATATCTCTATCTGGTCGGAAAAGAATAAATGTTTTTGTGTATGTAATGTATATATTATTCATGCCCTAGGTTGTGATTTATTATGAATATCATAAAAGCATACTTTTACCCACGATTGGTCTCATCTCAGTCTGATTCTTAAATTATTCTTCAAGAAAAACTGACCATCAATGTTTTAAAATGGCAAGAATACATCATTTTTTTTTATTTGGGGTAAAACAGAAAATCGTTGTGTCGATTTTTATTGTATGTTATATCAAATCAAAGTGGCTGAGACTGAGCTAATATTACTATGTTATTACTTCATCATTATCATCTTAATTGGTAACCTTTTTAACTATATTTTAATAATAAGCTTATATTTGTTATTTGGAATAAACTATAATTTAACTTTTAATGCAACATACTTTGCTATATTTGAATTAATGTAATATACCTAATTTAGAAGTTTAACCTACTGTTTTAAAGTTTGTTTTACGTAACTAACTCTATTTTCTTTTTGTTGATTTAGATATTAATTCAATTTGTCTGGGTTTTTATTTTTATTTCATAACCATAATGTTTATTTCTCTTATTAAGAATAGTTATTTATTTCGCATGTATTATAGATAACTCTCTGCGAATGTTAAAAGAAATAACATAAGATTAAAATCAGTTGTGTTATCCATAAACGGGCCATACTGTAAAAATAATATAATTGTAACTTAATATAAGGGTATATTCTAACACCTAACTGAAAAATATGCTTATTAAGGGTTTTCTTCTATAAAAAGTTATGTCTTTCTGTTTCTTTCAAATGAAAAAGAAAAATGTAAAATGTTGTAAATTCTTAAGAATCCTCTCTCATGAATATTGAATTATCAAGGCATACAAACCTTTTACACGTTCAAACACAGAAAAACATTTTTGAAATTTATTTTCGATAGTGACTAATCTTATATTTGATGTATTCATCTGATTTATAGACTTATACATTTATATTCTGCTTATTCCGTTCTGACATTCTACAAGTGTTACTGTTCGTTTTGTATTAAAGTTTCAGAGCTTCACTTTTATGGATCTGTTCATCCTTATTACGCGAAGAAGGCATTCCATTGGTCCATCAAAGTTAAATATTTTATAAATATTATCTCCATCGCTGCAATATTTGTAATGTAGTTTGTATGGGATTAATGGTTGACTTAATTTATTATCATTATTATTGGCTGATACTCAGTACTCTACCCATCTCAACCATTCCGCCCTCATTAGGTGCCATATTGATTTGATGTAATATGTAAGAGGTAATCATATGAAGGATATATACTAATACTACTTACTATTTTATACAAATTTGAATATATATATATTAGAATGTTATGCTTGGAAATATTGCAATGTTTATAATTATAAAAATTCTAAAATTAGTTTTTTCAATTAGGAAATGTTATTTGTATCAATAATAAAACTATCTTGTAATCATAACAGTGTATGATAGTAAACCAATAAATGTATACATATGTGTAAATTTATAATCCAGTTGTGGAGACCCTTTTTGTCTGCAAGCAAATTGCTTTCTGTTTTTATTTGTAGGAACTCAGCTGTGTTTATATTCCGACGCTATTAGCTGATTTCAAAGACACAATACAAAATATGGACAGGGTCCCCACCCCATCCTGTGGGCAGAGTTGCTTATAGCTAATGACCCTTTATTCTTTAACTTTATTGGTAAACCTAAGACTATTTTAAAACAAATTATATTACTAAAAACATTAGCTTGTATGATTTAGTACGAGTCCACATCAAATGTATTTCTTAAGTCAAACTTGCTGTAATTCTTTTTAAATATCAAAATATTTTCACGGAAAAAAGTATTAATTTAATCGACTTTAGCCTTGCGAAATATGTAAATACCAAACAGTAATGATACTTCCACTATGGTTTCCAAACCGATCAATATCCGCTGGATTAGAACCATTTCTCAGTCATGTTAAAAAATTATGTATAGCATCTTATCACAGATGATTTTCCACGAATATTTAAATACAATATTAAAATTTGTATCGTATATGTTAGCCCGGGCCTTCGACCCCTCGTGTTTCAAAAAGATGAGTTATTATGCTAATAAAATTTTTAAAAATTTTAAACCGAAATTATATTTTTTCTGCACATTATTTTGTAAAAAAATCCTTATAATGAGAATTTCATTTTCGTTATAGATGCTTTCCATTAAAGTGGCTATCGAGCATTTTACCCCCCCCCCCTTTTTTTTAAAAACAAATTTAAGTTTAGTGGAGGGATGAAGTTATTTTTTTTCCCCGCCTTACAAGTCTGGGGGTCTCGTTACCCTGCTGGGCCTATACATGCGGTGCACTAACCTTCCAAGGCTACCCAGTACCCATAACCTGATGTAAAAAACAATCTTGAATAAAATTGAAAAAGGGGGTTTCTGTTATCAACTAGACACTTTGAGGGAAACTACCATTTTTTGCGCAACTTTGGTAATATGTAATTTTCATTAATTTATTATTCTTTTCATACAGTTGATTAGAAAATAATCATTTTACGCACAAAATATTTTAATAATGTTCCTTGATTAATTTTAAGAACTAGCAAAACCAATTAGAAAATCATAAATTTTATAAAATAAAGAAGTACCTAATGTTTCTGTAAATGCAATATATTTAAATTTTATTGCAACGTTATGGCGGGTGTGCAAATTATATTTTCTTAATTTTTTTCCTTGTATTTTTCATTCCAAAAAGAAAATAATTTATATTATTTCAAACTTGCATAATAGATCCAATATTTATTTTTGACATTATTGAAAATAAAGTTATGTAAAAATATCAATTTTTCAAGGTGAAAATTTGAATTTCATGTTGAATGGATGATGATGAATAAAAATTGAACAAGTTGAATTTTATTTGACAGGCGTATGACTGGTTGATGCTTGATGCTGGTGAAATGTATATTGGACTCGATCACACTTTTCCCCAATACAACTTTTTGACAGGCTTCAAGTTGTGCGAAAACAGCAATTTGCATGCAAAATATTTCAGATGTATCCAAGGTTGTCCTTTCCAGATTCTCAGTTTTACAAGTGTTTGTAAATTCAAAAATACAAAAAGTTTTTGTGCTTTAGATTAGGTTGGATGGTAAATTTTATACATGACACTTTTATATTTATATATATATTAGTGAATATTATTTTCTAATTATTTATTAAATGTAAACTGTAATATTTTGGAATGAAATGTATTCACACTAATTTTTATCTTCACTTTTGAATCAGGCTTCACAAATGTAAACCTAAAACTAATTCTAAATCTAAACATTTTAAGAAATGGCTTCAAGTTTTCAATTACATTGATGATTTTTTCTTTATTATAATTATTATTTCTATTTGTTTTTGTTTTTTATTATAGAATGAAAAAAATCATATATACAACGTTTTATACAATTGTTTTAATAAAATTACCACTTGGAAATGTTTACTTATTGTGTAGCATAACTCTATTAAGGTTTTATTTAAAAAAATATATTTGTATTGCCAATCCATAAAATTGTTAAAAATGGCAATCTGAGTATTTTTGCATTCTATTTCCTCCTTCTTAACTTTAATCAAAATGGAAAATTATTAATTAAAAACCAATAAGGAAATATTTGCCTAATATATACTTATTAGAACTGATGAACTAAAGATATAGTTTGAATTTGTACTTTGTGTTCTCAAACTTATTCTTGGTGAAATTAGAATAAATAGATGGTCAGTTTTGCAAAATTTTCTGTTCCGCCATATTTGAATTTAATAATCTTATATTTACCAATTATTGGTTTATGTAAAAGCCAATTAAAATGATAATTATAACAAATTAACATAACAGTTTTTACATCCTGTTTCTTAAGAGATAAGACAATTAAAAAAAGCTAAAGTTATTTCCAGTTAATCATATTGTTCATATTATTAAAATCTTTGCAATCTCAAGCTAGGAATTGGATGTCTGTTTAATTTATGATAAAAATAGCCAGTAGATTTATAATTATATTTCTATTATGAGTAACATTATCAACCATCAAATGATTTAATAATCAGCTATAAGAAAATAATAAAACTTCTATTTTTATATTTCTTTCCATTAGGTTGAATAGTTGAGATTCAAAGACCTAGCTAAAAATGTAACTTACCAGAAGTATTTTATGTGTGTGAGTGCGTGATGGTGTGTGTGTGAATATAATTGTACTGTAATGCATTTTAGTAGGAAGGACAATAGGTTAGCAAAATAATCAAATCTTCATCTCCTCAAATCTTGTGTCATTGAAAACAAAGATATTGAACAAAGGGCATATGTTTCCGTTCTCAGGGATAAAAGGTTAGTTTAAAGGAAAAAAATGTCATGGTTGTAAAACTTTGTATTCAGAAAAATATGTAAGTAATTTGTTTTAAACGCTAATATATAACTTCTTAAATCTGTTTTTGGGAATGAGAATATGGTACATTTTATCAGAAGAATGTGAGCTTTGAGTTGATAGGTACAAATTTCCAAAATTATCTTTTAGGGTGGTGTTAAAATCCTCCTGTTTTTTTTTTGTTAACATCTTAACATAGCTAAGCTCGCTCCTAGCTATCTTACCCTTTCACCTATTACTTATTCTTTGATTTTCCTATTGAATCTGATTTGAAACATATTTCCTATCTCAGATATCTCCATCAGAAAGATAAAGGATAATATTCATCAAATTCTCATAAATTTCTACAGGAAAACTTTATCTTATTTTAATTTAATTAGAGGTTCTGTGAACTTAAAAGACTATTTCTTATAATTTGAATTCAAAGAAAGGGCTTCGAAATCAATCAGTGCATTCATGTTTAATAAAGAAACACTTTGGAAATATCAACAAAAAAATAATGTTGTTTGTTATTAATGTCGTAGTTACTGCTATAAAGTGTTTCTTTCAAAGAAGCCTTCCCTGTCAAAAATAGTTACCAACTCTTTTTTTAAATAAAAAAATAATTTGTGCTGAAAGTTTTCTCAACCATCTGCAAAGTATAGTAGATATCCTTTCTACCATAAATTTGTAACCAATAGATATATTAAATAAATAGAGGGATAGCACATGATATGCATTGACAGACATTGGAGACAACTGCTTCTATTTAGACATTTAATTTTATACAATACTAAGTATAGAGATAATACATATTATTAATCTATAAACGCAGTGGATATCAATCTTTAAAGCATAAATTCATAACAAATAGATACATTAAAATAGAGGGATAGTACAGTAGAGTAATGCACAAATAGAGGGTTGGTACTTTGTATATAAAAAAGTGTTAATTTTTGGAGATAAAAGGTCTCGAGTTGTAGTACTCTGGACTTGGAGTGGTGAGTAGATTCAAAATTCAATATTGTTTTCTCATTGTCATTGCTTGAACATGAATAGGGTCAATTCTTGTTTGTTTTTCACTAAAGCTTGAGGGTTTATAAATTGAAAAAAATTAAGCAATTGATTTTTTAACACCCTTTATTTGATAGAGAATTAATATAAGTTTTTAAGCTTGCATTTTTTTAAAAAATGTGTTGACATTTAACTAATGGCCCAGTAAGTAAATTAACCTTAAAACTCCAAAAGTAATTGAAGTTACACAAAGTTTTTTCATGTAATAGGGAGAAAGGTAGATACACCTATTCTAAATCCAATTTAACACTCTATTGTTTGATGTGTTTATTATGCCTGCACAAAATTTCCAGAGCATCAATTTTACAATTCATTCACAATCCAATTTTTTCCATACACACACACACACTCCACTTGAATAAGAACTGAAAGGAATTTAGAACATTATAATTTCTTTAAGCCTTCAATCCTATCTTTGTTAAACTTTATAGGGTTATGTCTGTATGGACAGGGGGTCTATTCTTGTAGAAATTTAGAAAATCTTTCAAAATATAGGTGAGTAGCTAGGTACTTAATATAATTTCATTTAAAGCTTGAAAACATTCAACTCATTTTCAGAATTGGCATTCAAGATAAAGATCACTATTTTACATCCAAATTATCAAAAAAAACATCATCTAAATATATTAGCATAGCTAATATGATATAAAAAAATTTCTTGCTTAAAGAGTGTTTAAAAATGCTTGGTAAACTTTGTATGTCTGTTATAAATTATTCTTTACTATTTTTTATGAAAAGAAAATATTTGTTTATTTGAAATTTTTTCCTTTATGTGAACTCTTTTTATGCAAACTTGTTTGCTGTTTAGGGCTTTCAATTAATTTGATTAATTTTATTTTGATATATTTTTAGGTAATATAAATTTTAATTCTATATGTAATTTATTTCTATAAATACTCAATTTTAAAATAAATTTTAGTATTAATTTTCAAAAACAAGAAAATATAGAATATACACTAGGTTGAGTCATGGTTTTTAAAAACAATTTTTAGTCTTCTAAATCATTAACTTTGTAAGTTAATTACAGAGCGCCACTATAAATACCATTTAAACATTAATATATTGATAAAAAGAGATTATTACTGAAAAACATAAAATTCTGAGTTTTATAATATGATTAAAGCAAAAATTAGCTTACCACTCCATGTTGCGAATCCTTGAATATTTGACAGGGCAGACTGGTTCGACTCCCAGCATGGGCCATCACTATTGTATTGTTAGCAGACCTAAACAAGTATAATTTATTTCATTAAATCATTTAATTATTGAAATTGTCTAAAAGCTATATTAAAATTTTAAATTGAGAAACAGATGAAAGTTTGATATACCTATTTCATAAGTGGTAGAAAGAAGTTTTTCCTTTAGTAATTTCAGCATTCTTTAATTTTCTTTTTTAATTGTTTTAAAATTGAAGCTTTTCTACATTTAGGTTTGGTTCATCATGTATTTATTTTACTACATATTTAAGAAAATCTTTGTTTAACCTATAATAGTTGTTTATTGTAAGAGTTATTGTGTTTTGTCCTTCCTTCTACGGATTTGTTTATTTATGGATGTTATCATCCTTGTTTTAAACCGTAACTCTGTGCCTAGTAACAAAGTTTTGCATTAGAAATGGTTTACAAAAAATTGTAATGCGAGTTCTGTCTTTCAGAATATCTCGCACACGGATAGATATTTCCAATATGCATTCGAATATGATTAATATCCGCTGGATTAGAACCGATTATCTGCCATAGTAAATTATGAACTAAATACCAGTTTTGTTGGCTCGGTCTTTCCGTCCCTTGGGTTTACAAAACAAACTTATAATTTTTACAACCCGATAAACAAAATTTCCATGTTGTGTTGTTATTAATATTATATCCACAAAAGTATGAGTTAATAAGACATTATTAGATTAGCGTTGTATTGGTTCACTTATGCAGAGTTATACTGTAAACGTAAATATTAGGAATAAGCAAATCAGTGATTTTGATGGAATTTCTAACCAAGGTTTTTCTTTCTGTAGGTTAAAATTTGGATAAATACTGAACCGATTGCATAATCCATTTAAAGGAATGATCACATAGATCCCGGGATGGTTTAGGCGTTTTTTTTCTGACCCTCCATTCTCTTAAGAATACAGAGCCCTTATATACTAGGGGTGTAGCCGATTGTAAAATTATTTCTATTACCCCGTTTATAAATGTCAATGATATGGTCATAGAGCGAAATCCTTCTACTTTTCATAATCTAGGAATTGTACAGTCTTCTTTTGATAAACCTCAGAACAAAAGTAAAACAAGATTTTTTTGTCAGCTATGTTTCATTTATAATGTAAAAAATAAATTCCTGTCCCAAGTGAAATATGTTTTGCAATTGTATGTGTTTTTATACGTCTGTCTTTTTGTATTGCCATCATTTTATGACAAAGTATGAGTGTGTGTGTGTGTTTTTGTGAGTGTGAGTCAGTGTTGTTTTTATTATTTTTGTCTCACAATTTATATACTTATGATTGTTTGTTCGTCTGTCTTTCTTTGAGAATGGAAAAAGGAAAGAACTTTTTTTCATTCGTTCAATCTTAAATGCTGTTACTATGCTATTACTGCACATTTTTGTGGATATAATTGTCCTATTTGTATGTTTGTGTGCTTGGGTTTGTGTTTTTATGTTGGTTAAATTGATTTTGCTTCATGTCTAGTGGCATATGCTGACAATGTGTAGTCTTGTTCTTAAAGTCACATTGTCATACCAGTATAACAGTACCTTATCAGGCAAGTCAGGGCATAATTGCTACAGTAATTCTTTGACATCACATGTCTAAAGAATCTTTAATTTCTATCTCCTGCACAAAATTGTATTGAAGAAAATACAAATGCAGTTTTTTTATATTCAGTTTTTTTCTCTCTTTTTTTCAAGGAATTTTATTTTATTTTCTCGGCTAATACAAAGAGGTTTTACATATTGAATAGGTTGGAAAAGAGGTCAAAGATTTTATGATTATCTATTGGAAACAGATTTTGATACCTTTTTCGAGTAAAATTAGTTTTAATAATTTAAAAAATATTAATGGAATGGCACTTACATTTTTTTGTAATTTAAACCTATTTAGTATTTAATCAGATTTTGAGGTTCTTTGAAAAACTTCTGAAAAATTAGAATTTTGAAAATATATTTTGTATAATTCAGTAAATACTGACTCATTTTTGGCAAAAACTCCTACAGCCATCAGTAGTTTGTTAAAATTCAATTAGTAAATAAGTTAGGAGAGTGGGAAAACCATTTATCTGAGAATTTTGTAAATATCTAGTAGTATAATGTGTATCTTTAAAGTTTATATGTTGTGTATACCTTCTACTTAACGTCTAGACTGGCTTATACACTTTAGATTCTTCTGCATAGATCATACTTTGTCTCAGGCACATAGGTAGCAATTGGGTTGAAATCACACTACAGTATCAGCTTGTGATAGTTTGATACTGTACTGTTAAACTAATATGATTTGTTAACTTTTGAATGTAATATTTATAAATCCTATTCAAAACTTTAAGGTGAAGATAGGTATGGTTTAGATTTAGAAACTTAGGGATTTGAAAATAGCCAAAAAAGCCAAAATTCTTTTTAAAGTTTTTTATTTATGTAAATTAAAAACTATTCTTTACTTAGAAAGTTAAAAAACAAGATATTCAGCATCCATAAAAGTGAAGTGGTAAACGAACATTACAAATTTTAGAGAGCTTATTATAACTTAATAAGCGTAATACTTATTTAGTTGTATAAACAAAATTTGTATAAAGCTGCAAAATTGCTTAATTACAGGATACTTTTCAAGTACATACATATATTTAAGAATTTTATTTTAGAGATGATTCGTTTGAAATATTGTTGTCCTAAAAAATTGAAACAGTTGGACAAATGGACCGAACCCTTATTATAGACAATTTTAGCTTTAAAAAAAATAAAGTTCCAATCAACAAATTTATAAAATACAATAGTCAAAGTTTTCCTATGTATCATGACCCTGCATCCCAGTTATAGTCTTAAATTAGATATTGATATAGGATATACGTGGATATATTGACAGGGGAAAAATTGTCGTCAATTTAGCTTGCTAATATGGATCTCATTTATTTGTCAGTTTGTTCATTCAGTAGGAGTGGAGAGGATGGGGTAAAGGCTGCGTGTATTACTTTATCCATATTATAAGAATAACTGATGCAACATCCCAGAAATAATATATCCATTATTGAAGTAGATATGTTAATTTAATTAATCATTTCAAAATTATGTTCAAGAGCAAATCAAGACTTTAAGTGCTTATTTTGAATTTAATTTTATATTTCTTTGAGTTTAACATTTAAGATAAATATTAAAATAATTTAAATAAGTCATGTTTAGTGAGTTCCAATCGTTTACTCTGTTCCAATATTCGTTGGATTAAAATAGGTTCTCAGCCATACTGAAAATTATCTATGACATCGTATTACAGACAATTTTCCACGAATATTAGAATGAAAATAAAAAATTAAAACTAACAAAACTGTTTTAATTTTTTTTATTCTAATATCCGCGAAAAGCTGTATTACGATGCAATCTACAAATAACTATTATCCATCCATCTATTTTGCTGTTCTTGATTCAGTAATATAATTATAAATATTTGCTCTGCTATTTAAGAATGTTGCCAACCTTGGTTTTCCTACTAGCATTGATATTGGACCTAAGCTCAGAGCTCAGCAGCCACGCGTCAGCCGCGACTTAGCCACAAATGTAAGCCCTTTCGGATGTTTTAAAAATATTTTAAGTGTGGCAATGTTATAATTATTTTCAGCTTGTTTTTTTTCAATTGTAAAAGGTTGAATTTCCAGAGGCTTAGAGGTGGTTGACGCGCTGCTGCCGAGCCCTGCCTAAATCAAAACTGTATTTGTTGCTAGGGACATTGCCCCCTGAAATAACAGAACAGAGGAAATCCTTCAAACTCTGTGAAACTTTTCTTTCTTTCTACTATTCAAACTTAGTGATACGGGTGAAATCTATGGTTATAGACATGTATTTAAAAGACATTTTTCTGACTTTTTTTCCTATCAACACACACAAAAGTCATAATTATAATCTAACAGCTTATATCAACAACGAAATCACAAAAAAAATCACGAAATCTAAACGTGTTTTTCAGATGGCAACACATACATTGACGACCTCTCCATCTGCCCCCCAAATATTAATATGAATTTATTTCGCTAGTTGGTCATAACTTATTCCTTATAATTTACTATAGATATTCCTAGTTTTGGTAGATATAAATTTCAAGAAAAAAATATTTAGCTCTAATGCCATAATGCCATCAATACGACAGTCATAACTACATTTAAAACTACGCCCCTACCGTTTCGAAACTCAAAGGGGTTGACGTAAAATAGCTTAAAACAATCCTAAGACTTTGAAATAAAAATAAAAGGGCCTATGTAAAGCTTACAGTAATTTTCATATAATTATAAAGTTTGTTTCCTTTCGTTGATTATTGTTTTTATTCTATTGAAATTTTTCTGTGTTCATATGTGTATTTATTTATCATTTTTGAGTAATCCATCTTTAATTTTGAATTAAAGAATCTTTGTGAAAAAAAGGATTTCATTTAAAAGTAAAAAAACAATAGGAAAGTCTTGGCAAAATAGTTTTCCTTCAGTAGTAATATCTTGAGGGATCTAAAGGGATAAGACAATGGGTGATAATTCTTGTATATCCACAATGATAATACACAAAATTACCCATATGTAGATTACACTTAGTGGTTGAAACGTTTAGACATTAATATGAACCAACTGATCAAAATTCGTTAAGTTGTTAATCCATTGAATAAGAAAACGTTGTTCTAAATTTTTGGAGACTTTATTAATAAACAGCCTAATGTCCCCTCCCTCCTCCCTGAATATCTCCCTGCCCAAATACTTTCAACTTTAGACTAGCGAATAAAATAAAATAAATGTCTCGCATTTATAACCAATAAATAACGGGGATATTTCACTCAAAATAGGGG
>LS044437.1:0-10744 GCA_900241095.1 Acartia tonsa | reverse complement strand
AAATACTAAAATAAAAAAATCATTTACAAATTTTTTTTTTTAACAAACCCAAAATTTTTTTTTTTTTTAAAAACCGCCGGGGGGGGGGGGGGCCCCTCGCCCCTAACCCTTCCTTCAAGTGCACTCCTATAGCTAATTTGCAAGTACAAACCAAGAACATTATAAAATAATTCAGTTATATTGATAATAGAACAGCATTAAATTTAGAAAAGCTAAAATTATTTTTTTTCAAGAAACTCTTTTTTTTACAACGGCGCGACCTAATTCTTAAAATTAACTTTTCTGCTAGAAAAAAATGCCAATAAAAGAGGAGTTTATACAAAGCAGAAAGCTATGTTTTATAGAGCCAAGAACGTTTACACTACCCTGCAGTACGTATTCCCATTGTTTTACATTGCAACACCCCACTTCTACATTAAAATGCACCTCAAAGTTGAGGGTATTAAAATCATCCACATATAAATTGAATCTCTTTATAGTGCCTATAAAAAATGACGTTATTCATTAGAAATGGCCAATGATAGACTAAATAGCAAGACGTGAATTTTTATAGTCAATATAAAAAGCTTCATGTAAATTATGTAAATCTTTACCCTCCTCAAACTATGGTCTTAGTTATTTTTTTTTTATTGTTATTGCAGAAAAATAATGTAAATTTAATTGTTTTTAACAACTAATTGTTTACAAAAAGTCTGGCATAAGGTAGGTACAGTCCTTTATTTTGCCTATGGATGATAAATTTCCCATGAGAAAAGTTATTGTTTATGATAGAAGTATATAAACTATAATAAAAGGTAGAATTATGCTAGTCCAATCACATCCCTCCAAATAAACTTTTATCAAATTTTATAGAATATTTATTTCTATTTCTCTTTGTATTAAAATTTTTTTTTTAAAATTAAAAAGATTATATTTTTCTTTTAAGTTCAATCCAAGTCTATGGGAAAAGCTGCAAGTCAATGAATATTCTAACAGTTTATCTTTGAAGCAATCATCTATCCATTCAGTAATCTAAATAGATACCTTTTTTTTCGAACAATCTATTATCTATATATCTATCAACATACCAATCTATCTATCAGTCTATCTATCAGTTTGATTTTTCTATAGATCAATAAATTTTATATATAAGAAATGTCTATAATTTATCTGTAAATATTTCTTTACCTTTCTGTGCATGTTAATGGAGGGTGCTGGCTGTTAGTAAGCAGGTACGCTTCAAAATCTGAACTCCTATAAGATATTTAGTTTATTATTATATTTACTAAAAGCAAGTGGCTGTTAGTAAGCAGATAAGCTTCAAAATCAGAAATCCTACAAAATGATTTGTATAGAAATATATTTACTACAAGCTAGTGGCTATCAAAAACCAAGAATACTTTAATATTTGAACTCTAAAAATATAATTAGTATTTTTCTTATGTTTGCTACAAGCAAGTTGCTGTTAGTAAGCAGGTATGCTTCAAAATCAAAACTTCTATAAAATAATGTGTACATATAAGCATATTTACTTCAAGCCATTGGCTGTTAGTAAGCAGGTATGCCTCAACATCGGGATTACCATAAAATAATTTGTTTAAAATTATATTCATTTCAAGCCATTGGCTGTTAGTAAACAAGTACGCCTCAAAATTGGAACACCTTTAAAATAATTTGCATATAAGTATATCTAATACAAGTCAGTGGCTGTTAGTAAGCAGGTATGGTTTAAAATCATATTTTCTTTTGAATAATTTGTATATAAGTATATTTACTACAATCCAATGGCTGTTCGCATTCAAGAACCTTTTAATATTTGAACTACAAATATAATTAGTATGTTTTTTTATTTACTACAAGCCAGGTGGTTAATATCTGAACTCTAACAATAAATTAGTATGTTTTTATATCTATTATACGCCATTGGCTCCTAGTAAGCAATTTGGATTCAAACTTGGAAAACCTTCTAAATAATTACTTCAAATATTGTATCTACTAAAAGCCATTAAATGATATGTCGGCTAATAATTGTATGAGAGCAAAGTGTAACATAATAATTAAACTGAAATGAATAATATCAGCAGACGAGACAATAATTTGATTTCATAATTGCTTTGAAAATTTATTTCAACACAAAGTCAAAGTGGTTTCTATAGTCATTTAAACACATTACTATTATAGTACAGTAGATGGCTAGACAATTTTATGGTGTGGAGAAATTTTATACTAATTTAGCAACTTTAGAATCAATTTTTAACTCTGTATAAATGGTTAAGGAATAAACAGAAATTCTCGACTCTTATAAAATGTTTCTTACAGCTGGCTAATATAATGATACCAACTATTATGACTTTACCCAATCTCCCCTGACCATAGAGGAAAGTATTAACCATTATCTGAGGACTATATTAGCAACATAAATTTACGACAAGCATTCCCCTTTCATAATGTTCACGTATTCTATATCTATTCTATTTCTATACCAATGTAAAAAGTAAAATTTGTATTTTTGTCTGTCATTTAAGAGCTTATAAACCTCAGATATCTAGAAACTTTATTTATAAAATAATAGCGGCTAGGTTTCCCCTCCCCTCATTAAAAAAGAAAATATACTTCTTTTTTGGGAGGCGGCTGGGTTGTCATTTTCTAGTGACGATTTCTCTTGGTATACAGTTATAAGCTTCCTAGGGCCTACGAGAAGCTACATTGTAAAGGAAAAGCGGTTCAGTGGTTTGTGACTACCTTCAGTACACAATAAGTGACAGACACAAACACTAAAAGACATCCTATTACTTCAATAAATAATAAAAATTACATGATAATAGCTTGAAAAAGAGATAAATAAGATTAAACCCTTAATAATTATAGCTAGGCTCTTATAGAGATATTAATAAGCATAAAAAGACTGACACCCTTTTTACTCCAAAAGACAAAAAAACTGACGTAACTGGACAAAGTGTCTCAAAAATCAGCCATTTAACGTCATAAAAATGAGGGAGATGAGAGGAGAAGTGGGAAAGAAAACCCTTAAAAAAGAGATGGATAATCCCTCATTTTTATGACGTCACATGGCTGAGTTTTGAGACACTTTGTTCAGTAAGAAAACTGACATAATATTGGTTTAGAATCTATAGATGAAGATTAATCCTATTTTGATTAATGACAGTTGCGCCACTTAGGGGCTCTGCACACAAAGGGGTAAGAAGGGGTTATAAAAATGGCATAAAACCATCCTCTTACTCCAAAAAAAAACTTACATAATATTTGTTTGAAAAGTAGATAGGAGATGATCTAAGGACTCAGTAGTCAAACCCAACAGATTTCTAAATAAAAAACAGGTATTATTAATAAATCACTTAAAACCATAAAAGGAGAAGATATTGATAACTACTCCGGTGCCTAAAGTTTTATAACCACGTTATATTCTATTTTCGTTAGCTTACAAACTTTGGGAACTTTGATGGATTGGTTCTATACTGGTATGTTAAGGGGCATCGTAGCTCAGTGGTAACGCACTGAGTTACGGTGATGAGAGTTCGAGTTCTAGTCCCCATGTGGAAACTCAAATTTCTCAGTTGAATAAATTCACGCAACTTCCCCTGGTTGTGTAAGAAGGGGATTATTGAGTAAGTTTGAATACTTAATAGTCAAGTACATAGTATCAGTACTACCCTTATCTCAAGCTCCTCTGCGGAGAGCATCAATCATTACGGTGACTTAATTTGGGACACCTGCCATACTCGGCGAGGGTAAGGTAATAATGAGTAGCTCTCATGAGATAGCGGGTCAAGTCATAATGTGCTTGAACGTGGAGCTTGATAGCCCTAGTGGCTATACAAAAGTGTCTCAGCCTACTCCATGACTACTTAGGTCCAAACCCTAAGAGACTATGGCTAATCAATCAATCAATCAACCACTGAACCAATTTTTTTTTATTTTATAATTTAGCTTTTATAATTTTATATCTATTTTGGGACACCCTCCTAAGAGAAATCACCCAAAGAAAAAAAATATCTCATCCAATTTTTTTTACTTCAATTTTAAAAACTAGGCCTACATAAGGGATCATCTTGTTTATTATTTTCAGGAATGTATATTGTGTATCCCTTAAAATCCATGCAATACTGCGCTACTTTATAAAACAATTGTCCATGTTTTTCTTTTTGTTCACTTTGAGCATATTTGCATATAATTAATTTCTACTTGAAACAAATAAATCTTCACTATTTTTACTTTGCAAAATTCCAGGGCTCGACAGCCGGTGCTGCATTCTGCACCATTTTTAAAAGGCAGCAGCCGCCTACAGCTTGAGACACATGTATACAAGACAGGAATAATTCGTAGATGTATTTTCGTCGATTTTTGTTTTGCCCAAAATATATTTTTTAAATTTTCAGTTACCTTTTATGTATTAATCTGCCTAGCCTTGCTAAATTCTTATTTTTTAAGTGAAAAAAAATGTTTATATTGCTTAAATATAAAATTGTAAGAATAATTAGATTTTTTATATTCATTTTATTAAGTTTTGGATATCTTCATATTTTCGTTTGTAAATCCACAAAGCATATTTAATATTTTACGTCTACTCTACAATTCTCTATGACAGTTTTCTATCTTCTCGTTGATTCTCACACACAAAAAAAAACATTCTAAAGTGAGAAAGAAAATATTTATTATATTAAAACCCTCCCCCCCCCCTCCTCCCATAATAACAAATTCTCCTCCATATGACCTATGTATGCCCCAGTAGGGAGATTTTAAATTCACCCTCCCAAAAAGGCTCGAACGCCCTTCTTTATTTGTCTTCTATACATGAATGTTTTTTTCTAACATATAAAAGTCTTATGCAATTATGTTGTAAAATTATACATATTACAAACAAATAGGAAAAATCCTGAAACTTGCTAGCTATTTATTCCCGTCGAAGCCACACAATTCTATAGAATTATATGGCCACAAAATGTAACACGTCATAATAAAATCGATACATTACTACTTTGAAGTTGTACCAGATTTTCATCTACTATGAAAAAGTGATGCTCGCAGATGGCTAGAATAACGATACCCCAAATCCACTCCCTTTGTCTTATTCCCTCCACTCTTTATGGATATAATAAATTAGGTCCATATTAGCAAGCTAAATAGACGACAAATTTCCCCAGTCAATATATCCACGTATAGCCTATATCCATTGTAAAACTATCTACACAAAAAGTCAGCAGCCGATCTTAAATAATTGCCAAGAAAATCACATAGCGTCACGGAAAGATTGAAGGATAGACAATACAAATAATAGATTAGCTTCGCTACTAAAAACGGTCCTTATTAACGGTCTAAATCGGATGGACGGACAAACTTACGTGTATGTATGTATACCCTTGTTATAAGTTAGATTTGCTACTATGAACATCTTCAGCTTCAGAATAAAAAATTTTTAGATTCTACTCACATATTGGCGATTCATAAAAAGTTCTCTGGTAACCACACATAACCGACCCCCCCTCCCCATTACTTTCAGAAAAAATAAGGGGAGGGATGTTTTCCTATGACTTTGGGTCAGGTTAGGTTAGGTTAAATTGGGCACTGGGTAGCTACGCAAAGTTAGGGCAAGTAAGACAAAAGAAAAAACGGCCACATTTCCCTTATTTTTATAAAAAAAAGAGTGGGGGGTATCATGCTTAATAGGCACTTTGTGTGAAATTACTCCACATATTTGTTGTAAAGAATATATATTGCTAATACAATACCCAAGTCTAGACATAAAAAGAAATATGTATTCAGAATCAAGGACGATTACGTTCGAAAGTGTCAACAGAATTTAACAGGGCTCCGCGTCAGCCACGTGTAAGACTCAGTTAAATATGTCATATTATAACTTTTAAATTCACCTAGATGCCTAAACCTGTTCCTAAACAGACAATCCATCATTTCGGATTTTTTTGCACCTAGGCAGGTTTAAATTTGAGGCTTATGTGCGGCTGCCGAGACGTTTCTAGTAATGTGCAATAGATTTATTTTTAGTTGCAATTATACTTGCAAATTTCATGTGATCGGGTGTATACATATATTTGGTTCATATCGCCATATCGCAAAATATTGTGTATACATATGTATAAAATATCTCTCAAAATATCCTTAAGCCAAAAAAATCTCGTCATAAAAGACAACTTCAAACCTGTAGCGATAGTCGTAAAAGTTAAAGCGTAGCTATTCTTTTTAATGTTAAAATCATTTTTAAAAGCAAAACTTTTCAATAAATATAGTTGGTCGTAGGTAAGATGCAAATTTCAAGGACTCAGTTTTTTCAAGCGACCAATTTATTACAGAATCTGTAATTGTTATGCAGATCTCCTAGATGCTAGGTGTGAAGCCGTAAAACTTAAAGAGTTTATACCATATACATATGTAATACATTAATTAGCTCCTTTTAAGAGACTTTCTTATACAAAATTTAAGAGAAATTAATATTTTCTAAAAGAATTATCTTACTCATCCATTAATACTTTTGAAATTAGAAAATTATTTAATTTCAAGTACATTTAATTAGTCAGCTTTTTTGTATATTTATTCAGACAAAAGACAATTTTTTATAGATAAAAATAGATTATCTTGGATGCTTTAAATATAAATATTATATTTTTATGTGTACTTGCATAAAAGATTGGTATTTAAATCTAAAAATAGTAATTACGGGATGTATTTTCACTAATAGTATAGCAAAAACAAGCTATTTAAGACAGTACATCGAATATTTTTATTATGTAATTTGCCCTTTTATTTTTAAACATTTTAGTTTAAAGGCTTTTCAAATCTGAAAATATCCAAAGAAGTTAGAATTAGTTAAAATTTTGAATTATTTTGTTTCAGCGCAAAAAGAGCTTATTCTCTTCATTTACCCGAAAAAGTCGGCTCTTCAGTCGGTCAGACTCCTCTCCCTCCCCTTCTCCATCTCCACCTGACCAAGCACTGGACACTTCCCCCTCTCCTCCCGCCCTAGACAACCTTTCCCTGCGTCGCCAACCACAGCTGGAAAAGCCCGCCAAATTAGAAATATTGGATCCCTTACGGATTAGAAAAGATAGAAGGTGAGTAATTTATCAATTATTAGCGGCTACGCCCCTAGAAGCATCTATGGGCACTTTTAGTAGAGGAGGGGGAGGGGGGGGGTTATTTCTTCTAGGAAAATGCAGATATCCTCTCCCAAAATAGTTATAAACCTTCCCTTGATCTATAAGAAGCTTGACTGTAAAGAAGATTCATACCAGTTCAACGGATTGCGAGATCCTTCAGAATCAGAATTATAATCAGATTAATGTGAGGCTTTCTATAGTTGAAGTATTTAAGATTATGTATCAAAATGAAAATAACAACACTAAAAAATCCAACGGTTTCAATCCTTGAACTCATGGATACCAACCTAAAGATAGACAGACAGGTAGACAGATAGACATTCTCTTACTTATATTTATAAGAAAATAATTATTTTTATCATTTAAAAAAAGCAGCACTGGAGATGCCAACATTATACTGGACCACTCAACCACAATTACCTCAAACCAAGTCAGCAACCCGGAGGACAGACTGGCAGCAAGCAAAGACGACAATCGTGAACCAGAAATTGGCGGGAAACCTGCAGAGTTGTTGCGGAGCACAAAATCATGCTATGTCAAGTCACCTTCAGGTATTAGTCACTTTTGAATTTAGCTTCTTCACCTCTCCAAAAATTTGTGTTTGTGTGTCTGTAATAATGTATGTCACTTAAAGTTTGGAATTAACTTCTCCAATTTTCGGCTACGAGCAATAGAAAATTAGTTTTAGTCGTTCTATGTAGTTACCAGATTTCTATCTGCTAAAACAGTAAGATGTTTATCTGACTATATAAAAATTTGAGTAACTTTCGATTTTGTTTTCTATTTTTATGCAGCTATGTTTTTTTTTCATTCAAAGGAAACATAAAAAAATAATATTTTTTCCTTTTAGAATCCACGAAAAAACTGTTACAAACCTCGAATTCTCTTCCATTTAACCCATCACCCGGCCATCAAAGGTAAACTAGTTGTGCTGTTTTTAGTAATCATTGTAGTTCTAAATAACCATTTCTGTAGATCTAATTTCTCGGTGGAATAAGATGAAAATTGACCCTTGAAGAAGAGTGTAAGTTAAGTAAATATATGTAGGTAGGTATCACCATGCCAATTTTGATCAATAGTACAATTATACAGGGATCTAAAGGGATTAGACAATGGTCGATAAATTGATGTACATGTCAAATGATGATCCACAAAATCACCACTTCTGTAAGTTAAAATTTGTGGTTGAAACCTTTGAACCCTGAACTAAATTAACCAACCAATTAAAATACACTAAGTCCCCAAAGTTGTGAAGCCAACGAATAATAAAATGTTATTATAAAACTTTTGGGACAAGTGTAATAAACAGCCCATTGTCCGCCCTCTCTCTGATAATTTATTAATGCTTAAATTAACGTTATGTACGAACGGACGGATGGACCCTTATTATATAAAAAGCTTTGCTTTTACAAACGTTTTCATTTTTAAGGTTTAAGTTTGATTTCTATTTCAAGCTATTTCGATTCATACATTTAAGCATTTATTAGGCTTTATGGTTTTTGCAAAAAAAATTATATGCTTAAGGTTTCTTTTGCAGAAATATAAACCTTTAAAATAGTTGCATCCTTTTAAATTTGTTATAAAAAACGTTTTTATATAAAAGTTAATATACATGTAAAAATTTCAAAGTGAAGCTCTGAAACGGTTGGTATACCTGGTATTAAAACGTATAAAGAGTCAAAACTTAATAGAAAATTATATTATGTTGAATATAATTTTCAAGTCAATGCAAACTTGAATGTAAATATGTTGCAAAACTGTTTAAATACCTGACACTGTTTAAGGACATACTTAGGACTATGTTAGAGCAATGTTTCGCTATTAACAGTGTACTATATTGTCATAGAAATTATTATTTCTAAGGTAAGATGAATATTAAAATCGCATATTTGAAACATTGTTGTAAAAAAACACATTTTAGACTTATTTTTTAGAGATTTAAGTATCGTCTTGCGAAAGCAAAACATTTTATATAAATTATTTTGAAAAATAAAATTGATTTTTCTACGTAGAAATTAACAACAATGTTATATAATTTTTTTTTACTAAAATAGCAAGAACAATTTTGCCCATAAAAGTCGCAAGCCATATATAATAACATGAATGGAAACATCCATAAGCAGCGAAGTAAAAAATCATGAAACGGACAAAATTTTGTAGAGCAGGTGTTCAGCTGTCATAACAAATAAAAGAAAGAGAGAGAATGTGCAAAAACTCAAAGAAAATGACGAAACCTTTAAAAAACAAGGTCATGTCTTTTGAAACATGTCCGACAGTTAGACGGACAAAACAGTGTATAGACTATGCAATGCACATATGTTCACTGAAATCCAAGCTGTTTATCTTAAGTAGCAGCCGAGAAAAGCATATTTCCTCCATTACAAAAGAACAATTAGGTTAGGGTCGGTTTAGGCCATAACATGGGGAAAAAAGAATTTCAGAATACGTTTATGGACAGGTGGACGTACAGACTTTTCCTTGTATGTAGAAAAGCTGTGTTATTAAAATTTAAAAATAATTACGTTTAAAAACTTTGTTGAAAACATATTTTGCAAAGTTATAAAATCTTATTTTGCTTGTTATTTTTAGTAGCAAAGCTACTCTATAATTCACTTTGTCTGTCCGTCCTTAACACTATACGGTTAATGTGATTTTATTGGTTACTATTAAAGATAGAAAGCTTGAATTTATGGTCATGGTTATTATACCTATTAGCATTTGGTGTATAATTTACTTGGTCCCTTAATTGTTTGACATTCTTCTTAAAGACATAAAAATCTTTTTTTATGCTAGTCTATGAGTTAGGGTTTCCTACTCTGTCTATTAATGTCGCACATCTAATATAGCAGCAATAGAAACAATTTTAATGTCATTAGTTATGACGCAGATGCGCAACGGTCACTGGTATGAAAACACTATAAACCCAATTTGCCATTTTTCACACAATTCAGTGAATCTCAAATTCAAGATAGATAATTCTTTCAAAATCTATTTTTCATAAAAAAAAATTCCATTAAAAATCACGTTAAAAATAAATGTTTATTTTCATGTAGACAATTATAAAAAGTTCACGTAATTAATGAATTATTTTATTACATTAAATACATCATAATTGATTTCATTGTTTAGAATTGTTGTGATGGAAAAATTGTCTAATGTATTCAAGTTAAATATTATTGAATAAGAGTAACTATTCAATCATTTGGAAGGAGAGGGAAAGGGGAAGGAAAATGAAAGGACAGACAGAAAGACAGACAAACAGAAGGACAGACAAACAAAAGAACAGACAGAAGGAAAGACATACGCAGGGACAGACAGGCAGAAGAACAGACAGACATAAGGAGAGACATACAGAACGATCGACAGACAGAAGGATGGACAAACAGATGGACAGATAGACAGATGTATAGATAAATAGATTGACAGACGGAAAGATAGACAGACATACAGAAAGAGAGACATACAGAAGGACAGACAGACAGAAAAACAGACAGATAGAAGGGGAGGCATACAGAAAAACAGACAGATAGAAGAACAGACAGACGAACAGACAGACAGAAAGACAGACAGACAGAAAAACAGGCAGACAGAAAGACAGACAGAAAGAAGGACAGACAAGACACACGGCAAGACGG
>LS044422.1:0-18125 GCA_900241095.1 Acartia tonsa | reverse complement strand
GCGGGGGGGGGGGGGGGCGGGGCGGGGGGGGGCCGGGGGGGCGGCCGGCGGGGGGGGGGGGGGGGGCCGGGGCGGGGGCGGGGGGGGGGGGGGGGGGGGGGGGGGGGGGAGGGGGGAGAGAGGGGGAGGTACTTAATTTTCAAAAATTGGAAAAATTTTCTAGGAGAATATTACTGATTAATCATTAGGGTAAAAGATATGAGGGGGCATATGTAAGGTATATGTAACTCCACTCATAGGGCAGGGACCCTACCCTGATTGGGTATTGGCTCTTTTTGAAATCAGCTGATTTAAACACAGCCATATCCAAAGAAAGAACAAATCGCCTTAAGTTAGCAGACGAAAACTGTCTCGGCAACTTTGGACAGGTCTTATATGAATTCATTTTATCTAAAAAAATATTAATTTTACAGTATTCTACTTCACTGTTTTTTTACATTAAACATTGAGACATTGCTGTGCTATTCTTATGTTAGCTACAATATATGTAATTTGATTTTGTTAGAATTATATGAACAGTCAAACTATTTTTGAGACAATTTAAAATTAGAGAGAAATAAAGCTATTATAAAACAAGCATTGCAACTGTCAGAAAAGCGACATTATACATTACTGGCGTCTACGCCTCTAGTGGCACTTCAAAACGTTTAAACAGTGAAAACAGTACAGTGGTTTGCGATATCCTTCGGTACAGACTGACAAACGCAGACCCTGTTACTTTTATAAAAGGATTTATAGAGCTCAAGCCTAAATAACAAGAATGGCAACATCTAAAATTAGCAAAGCCAAATACCTTTAATAGCATCACTATTTCCTAATATAAGTACTTTAAGCTTTACAGACGCCCGAAGTTGGCTGGCTACAGAATAAATGCTCTATTGAAATCTAATAACGAAAAGGTTCATTAGATTTCCTCCTTTAGACGGCCGTACGGACAAAGTAAGCTATAAGTTAGCTCTGCAACTTTTTAATAAAGCAGTGACCGACATTTCCCAAGTTTAGAAAAGTTTTTTTTATTTCAAACATTTATATTATATGTGTCTCTAGAAAGAGCTATTATTCTTGTTTCTTATCGTAATCTCTTTTCTGGGGAATTAAACTTAATTTACACAATTTTATATTCATTTTATTTCGTGTCTTTTCTAAATTTCATTTTTAAATTCTCTAATACAAAACCGCTGAATCGATATGGTTCTTTTTATTTACAACACAGCCCTCATAGGTCCTTGGAAGATTTATGACTATTTTGTGGGAGGTTACCACGACCCTCAAAAATATATTCCCCTAGAAAAATTGACCGTTAACCACCCCCCCATACACAAAAAATGATGAAGCAAACTTTTTATACCTGGACCATTTGAATTTTGGGCGTGTCTTTGAAATCCAGGGATTGAACCACCACAAGGTCAAAATGTTTGGAGGATCCTTCCTGGGAACAGCTGTACCTGCCCTGGTCCTGCGGCTCCAACCATCTAGAAATATAGATAGATATATAGATAAAAAAATATTAAATAGATAGATAAATAAATGGATAGATTGAATGTTTTGGTCAATCTTCCTGGGAACAGCTGTACCTACCCTGGTCCTGAGGCTCTAGCCAACTAGAAATATAGAAAGATAGATAGATATATAGATGTGTTTGGTGGATCCTTCATGGGAACAACTATACCTTCCCTAGTTCTGCGGTTCCAACCATCTAGAATTATAGATAGATACATAAATAGATAAATAGATAGATAGATAGATAGATAGATAGATTTATAGAGAGATATATAGATAGATAGATAGATAGAAAGAAAGAAAGATAGATAAAAGAATAGGTAGATAAATAAATAATTTGATAGATATACTTCTCTATAATAAACATATGTAGACTGAAAAGTAGATATAGATAGATAGGTGGATAGAAAGAAAAGTAACTCTTAACTCATCATTTATAAACTTTTATTAAACCATTACTGTTGGCTAAACTCATTATACATTATATATTTTACTTAAAGAGTTAATGAGGGAAAAGTTTTTCACTTTTTTCTTATGATATAGCAATTCTTTGAAATCTTTTACATTCTATTTTTTTTAAAGAGGGGGGGGGGAGCAGGTGATTTAAAAAAAAAATGCATTAGATTACCTCCCTTAAACCGTTGAAACACTCTTCATTTTACCCCATCCAAAAAAATCTTAGACTTCAATGCTTAGCACAGTAATCTCTAAACTACAGTTTACTTATCAACCTAATGATAACATATATTAAGCTTCCCTGGGAAAGAAAACCAAATAGAACATCTGAACTTATTTAGTTATGTATTCATTAAATATATACTAGCGGCTTCACCCCTAAATGACTCTAGAGGCGCTTTAGGAATGGGGGTTTGAAAGTTGCAACTGCCCATTTTCAATTTTGGGTTTAAAAAGAAAAAGAAAAGAAAGAAAAAAATATATTGAGTCATTTTTTTTTTATATATATCTTGTGAGGGTGATGGTATCCTCTAGCAAACCTACCCATCACTTTCCCATAACCTTCCCATCACCTATTTAAAGCTACATTTTAAAGGAGGGCCATATCGGTTTAGCAGTTTTCAAGGTCCTTCGGTAAAGATTCTATATATCTACCTGTGTGTCTATCTATCTATCTGCTAATTTTAATTTTGTCACAGAGTAAGTTTGATGAAAATTCATGTAGGGGAACTAAGTCAATCTACCCACCTCCCACTAGAGTATGAAGCCTACAGTTAAAAAAATATAAAAATAGAAAAGGCCTTCTTAAAAATATTATGAAAATTGACAATAAGTAGCACAGCAACATCGATTCATAAATAGACAGACAAACAAACATAATACTACTTTGTAAATAAACCTCAAATTACTGCATAGGATGACTGAAAATTATTTTCTGCGGCTTTTAGCTGAAAAAATATAAGATCCGATGAAAATAGGCTAAGACATTCCATACTGATAACGTAGTTTGGATCTTTCCAAATCTCTGCCTCGAAAAAAATGCGTTACACATATTAGAACTTTTGAAGACTATTATTTTTTTTAATTGCTGGACCGTACAAATGAAGAGAAAGTACAATCTGTATGCTTTTTAAAAAATTTTTCAATATACTTTTCTAAGAATATAAAATCTACACTGTGTTCTCCTTCCTACTTTAAGGTAGCTCTGGTAGTCTAACTTTGTAATGTATAATTCTGTTTAAGAAAAGTTTACATCTCTTATAACTTTAATTACAACTTTTCATTAGTTCAACTAAAGAACACAAAGTTAACTTGAACAAAATTTATAAAAATACTTATTTATCGCATCGTAGTATAGACAGCTTTTCGCAGAATCAAAATCAGTTTTGTTAGCCCTGAAGGGCTTTACATTATTTTCAGTATGGCTGAGAACCGGTTCTTATTTCTAGAATATTAAATTTTGTTAACACTTATGTAAAAGCAAAGTATGTAATAATTATAGTTGGAAGACACCATTTAAAGGTATGAAATGGGTAAGTTAGGCATGTGACATTCATGTAGTAGAAAAAGAATGTCTTAATCATTCTATGATGATTACTGATATTTAAAAAGGCTTTGCAATCAAAGCATTGGATGTTATATATTCTTATAATCAAAATTAAAATATTCCCTGAGAATGGTTAAATAGTACAATTCTTTATACTCATCATTTCGCATAGTTTTTGAAGGGTTTTAAGTTAATTTAAGTTACTTTACCAAAGCGTTCAATATCAAAATGTTTTCCTGGTAGGTCTTTCGACTGCAGTGCTCGAGGCGCTGTTTTTGGTCTGTTAAAACAGATTAAGTTGTTCATTTTAGGAAATCTTCTCATTGGTCCCAGAATGGTTTTAGGCTATTTTATTGTGAAATCAAATTCATTTGGTGGTTTTAAGCCATTTTTCACCTGGATGGTAGTGGCGTAGCTGCTGGTTATCTTTAGACCACAAATCTGATGCCAATATAAGTGTGTAAAGAATATCAGGGAGGAAGGGGGGCATTGGACTGCTAGTCACCAAAGTTTTATAATGTATAATAAGTTTTAATATTCGTTTGCATAACAGTTTGAGAATTTCTATCTTATCTTATGGTTCATTAAGTTAAGAGTACAGACTTTTTAACCACTATTTGTAGTCTACAATATGGGTAATTTTGCATATCAACATTGGGTATGAATTTATCGGCTTTTGTCTTATACCTTTAGATCCCTGGCAAAGAATATGGGTTGCAAAACTTCAGCTGGAGTATTGTATTAACAAACAATAATATCTGGGTTAAGCCTTCTTTTTATCTATCTTTCTTTCTTTTTCAGGCAAAGCTTTTCTATATCTAGGGAGTGACAAACCTTTCAAGTTTTTGCATTTTGATATTGTCTTATATGTAAAAAAATGGGTAGTCGGCGGTTTCACACAAAATACCTTTTGAGCACTGAAACTCAACCCCTTATTTTTAATGCATTAAACTAAAGAGAGGAGGGGGTGTGGGTTAGTTTTTAGTTTGAAGTTTATATCACTTTCTGTATAAGTCTGTTTCGCAATTTTTGTAATTCTAGTTATTTTGGTCTCGTGCATTGACAATTGTGATTTCTAAGACAATCAGACACAATATCAAAAGGGCAAAATCATTGTAGTTAAATGAAATCTACATTAATATTTAGATTTTTAACATATAATAATATTCTGAAATTCAAATAATACGAGAATGTAGCTGATTTTATTATATATTATGCTTCGCTTTTGTGATATGAACAATTTCATCCTTGTTATATGAATTTCTCATTATAACAATAACTATACATATATATATATATCAACAAGAATAATATCTAGGTTAAGCTTTTTTATCTATCTCTATTCCACTACTTTTTTTTATCTATATTAATTATCTATACTTTTCTATATATTAACCATAGTTGTATTTATGTTTAGGCCCTTGATCCATATTTTTTCTTGTATATATATATATATATATTTATTTATATATCATCATAAATGACAACATCCATAAATAGTGCAGTATAGATAAATAAACCATTTGAGATAAAAAGTAGATACTTAACGATGTTAATAATAATCTTTTTTAAAAAATAAAGCACATTTCCCCCCGTAAAAGAAGTAGTATTGACAGACAGACGGACCAAAGAATGTGTATAAAAGTTGCACATAGGTAACATGAATAAGGTTTATATACAAGCCATAAAAATATCATTTCCCCTTAGCCGTGTAGCCAAATGCACAGACAAACAGACCAGGGACAAAAAAGTGAGCTATATAATAGCTTCGCTATAACTAAAGAAAAAAGATAAGGCTACTGTCACTACTTTTTTGTTGCAGTTCTAGGATTTGTAACATTTGTACAGTAGAACTTAACCATGAATTATCTGCTATCAGGGGCCGTGATTCCGCCCCCCCCCCCCTAAGTTTATTTAAATTTATTTCGCTTGTTTTCTATACCTCATTCCTGGTCGTGATTCAGGAAATTAATTCGATTCGAAATTGCTAAAAATTTCTTTGTGGCGTAATGTTGGCGTAACACTTGTTTCTTGTCGTAACTAAAGGGAAGTAGGTAAGAACGGGGAAAAAAGGAAGTGGGCGTTGGGATAAATATTCACTTAAAATTGTTTAACGGAATCCTGAGGTGGATTCTTAAAAAAAAATTTCCCCACTAATCGCTTAGTGGGGCAAAATTGTTTTCGTGAAAAAACCTTCAAAATCACATAAAAAATCTATAAAAATTAAATAAAATCTTATGTTCATAACCCTTCTATAATTTTGGTTATTTTTTTGTAGATTTTTTATGTGATTTTGAAGGATTTTTCACGAAAACAATTTTGCCCCACTAAGCCATTTATGGGGCAAACTTTTTTTTTAAGAATCCACCTCTGGTTCCTTGTCCCTGTCTACTGCTATATTCCTGGAAACTTAAATACCTGAAGACCAGATCTATTCCCCCAGTGGAGGATGGCTCTAAATGAACTCTATCCGCAGTAGCAGCTGAGATGTGACCCTTGTCTGACCGCCACACCACGTTCCTTTCCAGTCCAGACACTCCCCTGAAATATATTTACATTAACCACTCTGGACCAATTTGTTTCCTTTAAAGTGAAGCTATTCATAAAAACCATAAAAGATTTATTATTTCAAAGAAGGATATTGACTTTCTTCCAAGAGAAATCGCAACTGGAAAAAATTCTCCTCCACCCCTTGCCAACATTTTTTTCTTTTTCTTCTTAAAACAAAAATTTAAAGTGCTATAAGTAACTAAGTTTAGCTTAAGATCTAGCTAATTACTGGAATAATATGGTTCTCCCTTCTTCTTCTAGATCCAGAAAAGTAGAGGATAAAAATAATCTTAAATTTTCTGATCAATTTTGATTATCCTCTATCCAATGCTAAATCGTCAATTATAATGTATAATCTAATAAAGTTTAGAGTTGCTATGCTCATAAAATTTTAATATGCAAATTGCCCTGAAGAATAATATATAAGATGATGAAAAGTGTGTATGTTGATAAATGGGTTAATTAAATTGCTGCGGTTTTTTTTCAACAACAAAATTTTCGCATGTGCAAAATAAAGACAATAGAGTTAATACTTATTAAGTAATTTTTCTCCTTTTCTTTCATAAAATCAAGGATAAAAATGTGCATACGTAGAACAACATTATGAGGCTTTTAGATGTAAATAAAAGTTGAAAAATTGCAATTTATACAGAAAATAAAATTATGTTTAATTATTGTTAAGATATCTGAATAGGTATAATACATTTGTTAGAAATATTATTAAATTTTAGCCAATTTATTTTTTCTCTAATATCATAGTGGAATAGTTATTTATCGTATGTTTCATCCAGCAAAAACATATTAGGTCTATATAAAATATAGGAAACCCCAACTTTGAGATTTTAATTAGGATTTATTGATACAACTTTTTATAAAGCTTTATTGATGAAAGGAAGTGTCTAAAAAAAATCGGCCATGTGACGTCATAAAAATAGGAAGATTATCCATCTCTATTTTAGGATTTTCTTTCCCACTTCTCCTTTCATCCCTCATTTTTATGACGTCACATGGCTGATTTTTGTAAAGCTTCGATGAAAGCTCTACCTAAAAACTCAATTATTCTTTTCTACTAGCTCTTTTAGGTATATAAAACTTAATAACAGATACTCAGTTGTCCGAGAATGAACGCTAAAGTTTAAAAGTAAAAAGGCTTATAAGAAATTCAATTCTGCTTTAAAAATGCTTCATTGTTTGGTTTAATAAGCTTTTTGTTTTGTAGTAGAGGCATGCACAGAGGGGTTGTAGGGACTGTATCAACCCCCTTGGCAAAATTAAGGGGGTTGGATGACACTCATAGAAGTCCATCCCTTTACACCCCTATAAACCCTCTGTGTTAAGGTTCTACAACCCTCTAAGTGGGGTGTCAAGAATAAAAGTCAAAGCTCCTAACCCCCCCTAAAATTTAAGGGGAGTGTTAAAAAAACTTAAACCTAGGGTGTTGTATCTACCCCCTTGAAAGTAAAATAAAACGCTTATTGTTGTCTCTTTTACACCCCCTATACTCCCCTTGATTTTGTTTTAAGTGGGGTATCAAAATCGTCTCTTGACAAAGGCCTGTGTACGGCACTGTTTTGAACATCTTAACAAAACTTTTAATATAATTGTAAAAATCTAATTAAAACCATATGTACATAATACATACTGTACAAAGTCAGGTCCCAAATTCGCCTGTCATCCAAACTTAGTATGTGCAAAATCTAAAGTTCTGCATTGTTGTGTAAACTTAAAAGACTGTAGATAATGGATCTAATATATATGGATTAAACTAAAATATAATTGTAATTACATAATAAGAGTGCTAACATTCCTTAATTAATCTGTTGTTAAACTGACTATCAAGGGAGAAGAAAATGCTGGTTTGATTAATTTACAACCCATCTTTCCTCCAAAATCAAAAAAGTTACCAAGACAAAATTTTTATACTCAGTCTTCTGGGGGAGATTGAATTACACCCCAGTGTCTTATCCCTGCCAAAAAAACTGGCCTATTATTGGTCTTTGTAATGTAATTTTTATTAGGCACTGAAAGCTGCTTCAAAAATGTTTTAAAAATTTTTGCATCCCAATTTTTAAATCTATTGTTTTAACTAAATCTATGAAGTGTGCACTTTTTAAATTGGTTGCACAATAAACTAATAAATGTATATCTATCTATCTACTAGCATTTCGAGTATCTATCTATCTATCAGCATCCTGAGTATCAACATCTATCTATCAGCATCTTGAGTATCTATCTATCAGCATCTCGAATATCTATTTATCTATCAGCATCTTATTCTTGAGTATCTATTCTACCAACATCTTGAGTATCCATGTATTTATTTTTTAGCATCTTGAGTATCTATCTATGAGCATCTTGAGTATCAACATCTATCTATCAGCATCTTGAGTATCTATCTATGAGCATCTCAAATATCTATTTATCTATCAGCATCTTGAGTATCTATTCTACCAACATCTTGAGTATCCATCTATCTTTCTTTTAGCATCTTGAGTATCTCTCTATCAGTATCTAGAGTATATATCTATCTATCAGCATCTTGAGTATCTATCTTTCTTTCAGTATCTTGAATATCTATCTAACTAACAGTACCTCGAGTATTGTATATCTATCTATCAGCATCTTGAATATCTATCCATCTATCAGCATCTTGAGCATATATCTATCAGCATCTTGAGTATCTATCTATCAGCATCTTGAGTATCTATCTATCAACATCTTGAGTATCTATCTATCAGCATCTTGAGTATCTATCTATCAGCATATCGAGTCTCTATCTAACCAACAGTATCTTGAGTATATATTTATCTATCAACATCTTGAGTATCCATCCATCTATCTTTCAGCATCTTGAGTATCTATCTATCAGTATCTTGAGTATACATCTAACTAACAGTATCTTGAGTATATATCTATCTGCTTCTTGAGTATCCATCTATTTATCAATATCTTGAGTATCTATCTAAATATCAGCATCTTGAGTATCAACATCTATCTATCAGCATCTTGAGTATCCATCTATCTATCTTTCAGCATCATGAGTATCTATCTATCAGCATCTTGAGTATCTATCTATCAGCATCTCGAGTATCTATCTAACCAACAGTATTTTGCGCATATATCTGTCTATTAGGATCTCGAGAATCTATCTTTCCATTCTATATTTTCTATCTAGCATCAAAAGAAAGAACAATAATGGCTAATATCTAATATTTAGATTTGAATGTACGTATCCACTCATGGCATGAAACCTACTTTAGTGCTTTGCCAGGGATGTAAGGGACTCAAGACTGTAAATTACTCTGGTATCCAAAGTTTTATAACAACTTATCTTTTCCTGTTAGCTTAAAAAACTTTGGGTTCTTTAATTAACATTGATAATTAAGTTCAACACTGGTAGTATTCAAACGTTTTAACCAAAATATTAATCTACAGAAGGGATAATCTTGATTGTCATCATTGGAAGATGTTGTATATAAATTTATCGTCCATTGTCTTACGCCTTAAGATCCCTGTAAAACGGATATTATCTTAATATTTAGATTTGGATGTATTTACTTTATACGCAGGGCATAAAACCTGCTTCAGTGCTTGTACTAATTCTTTTAAATGGAAAACAAAAACAATGTTAAAAAATACAAAAAAAACTGATTCTATTCCATTCAATGTATAGTCCCTTTAGGATCATATCCCTATCCATGCGGGCCTATATGTGTATTAGAGTTCCATTCGTGACCAGAGAAAAAACACTTTTTACCATAACCAGGGAATTATGGGACCTTAAAGTCTAAATTACTGGTACCCAGAGTTTTTAAATAACGTTATTGTATTCGCTGGATTAAATCTTGAATTGAATAATTGTGATCAGTTGGTTAAAAACTAATAAATTCCAAACTTTTAAATCAATAATTTTAATATGCAGAAGGGGTAGTCTTGATTATCATCATAGGGAATGTACAACAAAATATTGTCCATTGTCTTATCCCTTAAGATCCCTGATAATGAACACAACTGTTGAGTTCACCTTTTAAACAGATGCATTTATGCAGAGCCCTGTATTTTTTGCTTTGGTTTTGTCACTTTAGGTTGTTCTAATTATAGAAATTGCATTTAGATAATGGATATAGTATGCGTGGATATATTGACATGGGAAAAATTTGTTGTTAACATAAACCTTATTTATGGGTCAATTCTTTCTGTCAGTAAGAGGGGAAGGGATAGGGTAAAGTGGTTGATTTGGGGTATCGTTATTTTAGCCAGATACAAGTATTACCTTATTAGAGTACATAAAACATGATGCAACATCCAAGTAATAATATAGCGATTATTTATATTAACATGCATTCCAAAATAGCGATGGCGGTTAGACATCACAACCGCATTGATACCAATATGTATCCATATAATATCCAAGGAAAGAAGGAAGAACATTGAACATTATGAAAATTTATTGTGCTTAACAAATCAGAATTAACCAATGAGATGTCAACGTTATTGGGGAAGTTGACATCAATTTATCATCCATCGTTTTATCGCTGCATTTAGTGAAAAGTCATTGCACACCAATAATATGATTTTATTATACTGAGGTGGATTCTTAAAAAAAGTTTGCCCAACTAATTGCTTAATGGGGCAAAATTGTTTTCGTGAAAAATCCGCCAAAATCACATTAAAATCTACAAAAGATAAACAAAATCATAGAAAGGTTATGAACATAAGATTTTATTTAATTTTTGTAGATTTTTTATGTGATATTGGAGGATTTTTCACGAAATTTTTTTAAAGAATCCACCTCTGGTTGTGACAGATATAATAATATGGATATATAGAACACGTGGATATTGTGACAGGGGATTTATTAGGTCACAAAATATAGTCCTCAGATATTGGCAAATAAGGTCCTCCATGGTCACTGGAGATCATAAAGGAGAGATGTGTTGTTGGTATATAAGTTAGCCGGGACAAAACATTTTATCAGGGCATGACGAATCTCTAACAATATCCACGTATGCTTTATCCATTGGCATAATAGAATGACGATAAAAGACTGATATAATTTTTGTTTTGGATGGCGAGTGGTTTCAGGTGAGCTTAACCCAACCAGGGAGGGAGGGGACATTGGACTGTAAATTATATTGGCCCCAAAGTTTTATAAGCACGATCTCTCTTGGCTTAAAAATTTGGAGGGCTTTCGCTTTAAACAAAAATTTGGGGTATAGTTCCTTTCGTAACATCGCACCTTATGGGGCGATTCTTTGTATTTTTCACAGTATCTGTTCTCATATTTCTAGCCCCTGCGGGGAGCTCTAACCCTGCGGGGCCAATTACTTAACCCTGTGGGTCAATCACCTAACCCAATATAACCTAACCTAACCTAAAATAACCTATAAAAAGCCATTTTAAAAATACGACTAATCGCCTCTTATGGGGTGGTGGTTACGAAAGGGACTATTCCCAAAATTTGAATATTTTCAAATTCATTTAAATCGAAATAAGTAAATTCAAAGTTTAATTTAAATCAAATATCAATATTTTAATTTTTACAGTTCAAATAATATTTATGAGATCATTTGCACAATATTGGTGTACCTTGTGAATGATCATATTTCTAAAAACCGTTGGTTTTAAATTAAATTATTGAAAGTAAATATTTTTTTCTTCTCCAAAGGCCATTTTTCTAAGAATAGGAAATGTAGGTAGCATCCAGTATTGCGCCAGCTAGCTGTATCAAAACCCCCAGGTATATTAGGGATATTAAGGGATAAGACAATGGATAGTAAATTTTAATACATTCTCAATGATGGCAAGGAAAATTTGTCTTTTTGTGATAACAAATATTGTTGAAAAGTTTGGACATCTTTATATGGTTTAGTACCAAACAATCAAAATAAATAAAAGTAATCAACATTTTTCAGCCAACAAATGGGATTAACGTGGTTAAAAAACGCAATTAACATTACATTGCCCCATTCGTCCATGCAAACTCTGCATTGATAATTTTAGGTTAGGTTCCAATCGTAGGATAGCGATGCAGGGTTCGGGAAGTTTAAATTTATAGCTTCCTCTAGAGGACTGATGAGCAGTTCTTGAAAATATAGATTTACAGTAATATTACTGGCAAAATACAAGATTTTACCTATTTCTTTAATTTATTATAAAAATAGTATGAAATCATCAATAAAATATTATCATGCATTATTGAAAAAAGGGTTTTTCCAGGCTTTAAAAAATGCATATCTCTCTCGGGTAAGAAGGCAGGAATTTTATGGGATGATCTGACAATGGACGACATAAAATATGTACATCCTAAATGATGATAAACCAAATTTACTTATCTGTATATTAAAATTATTGTTTGAAAAGTTTCAACCCTGCATATTTTAGCAGGCCGACCAATCAATTGAGACCCTTTTCGTCTGCTAGGCAATGGCTTTTCCTCTTTTTAGAGACACGTTTGTGTTTATATTTTTACGCTATTAGCTGATTTCAAAACCCCAATACAAAATGAAGACGGGATCCCCTCCCTGTGGGCATATTTATATTTATAAAACTTTAGATACCCGTGTAATTTAACTTTGTAATAGTTATTTCTCGCATCGTATTTTAAACGGCTTTCCGTATAGAATGTACCATTATGAGATTAAATCTAGTTTTTTTAGTCCCGAGGAGCCGAAGCCACCGGCTAAAAAAACTGGTTTTAATCTGGATATAATACAATGCTAGACATAGTTTTTTCGTATTAATGAGAACCGGTTCCTATCCACCGGATTCGAATAAATACCAAAAAAAATATTAATCAATCTATTGTTTACCTGAATAGATTTATTATTACACCAGATTATCATATAATCGAATAAAGTAAATCTTGTATCTGGCTAAAATAACAGTTCTACCCATACCATCCTCTTCTACTGTACCAAAGAACTGACCAATTGATGTCAATGGAAATAGCAAGCTAAATTAAAGACAATTTTCCCCTATCATAATTTCCACGTATATTCCACAACATCCATATTTACCTGTCAGAAGGAGGGAATAATCCTTTTATAAAAAACAATGAACAACAAATATGTGTACATTGTTCATTACCAATGATGGTAAACAAAATCACCAATTAATTTTTAAAGAAGTACCCAAAGTTTTTTTCTCCAACGAATTAACTTTTGTTACCTGCATGAAATGAAGAATGAAGATTGGTCACCAGACTGCTTCACTATCAACCTATAACACGTTTTATGCTTTTAAATTCATTAAACAAGGAATATTATCAAACATGGTCCTAGGACAAACGCAGGAGTCCCGAACGTCGGAGTGGACAAACGTCGGAGTTAAAACTTAATCTAACCTAAACTATTTTAAACTATCTTATAGGTTTTTTAATGTCTAACCCCTGCGGGAGGCTTATATGTATATTCATGTCTTAACCTAACATAACCTGTATAGAAATAATTAATTAAATTAATATTTTAACACTCCTGTGTTTGTCCACTCCTACGTTTGTGACTCCTGCGTTTGTCCTGAAATCATAGCAAAAAAAAATAGCCTAAAACCACTCAACGACATTTAAAGTTTTCCTGAAAATGTAATTAATTTAAACCAGGATTTTCCAAGATCTTTTGCTGCAGACAAAAAAAGTTACTACTTTATAGTATAAGAATAATATTTTTTTTGTCCCCAATAAAGGATAAAAAAACAAGCCAAGCATATAATTAATCAAGTTAGGCCACTTAATCACACAAATATATTTATCTAATTATCTAAATATATTCAGTGAGTGCCACGAAAGAATTACGGTTTACATACAATAGAATGTATTTTCTTTTTTTCAACATAATACCGCAAATAAAAAAATATCTTTTTGATAAATTATTTTAGAAAGCAATTGAAAGTTCAGATTCCTTTTTTAGTTATTTAAAAAAATATTAATATGAACAAGCAATGTTATTTTTACAAAACAAAGGGGTGCATAGCAATTCATTTGTGGATCTAACTGATGATATTATCTTTAGTGTCTATGTATAACCAATCAACAAAGGGCAGTCATGTAAATAAATAATCAACCAAATCTGATTATTTAATTATTATTTTTGTCTTGACCTGAATAACAACTAAGTCTTTACAAAAAATAATTTTGAGTATGTATTTAATCTAATTAAAACTTAGTTTAAAGCTTTGAAAGCTCCTTTTTTCTAATCCTCAAAAAGATGTCATTCTTAAAATAATGTTATCTAAGCTTCCTTGAAAATGCATGAAGTCACAAAAGTAAGCAGGAAATAAATTAAATGATGGCCTAGAAAGCTGATTTTTTGGAATGGTGGAGGTTAGGAAAGTTTTATACTAAAGCAACTTTTAAAAATACTATGTTATAAAATTTTTATGATATCAGACTATTTTTGTACCTCCTTCATACCCTTTAAATAAAGATCACCTAGATACTAGTGACGCAGCCGTTAATAAAAAATAAAGACCTAAACGATCAATTGTGAAACCTTGTTATATAAGAATGATTATTAGCTTAATGTCTAGACTAATATCATCAAACATAGATAGATAGTAATAGATAAAAAGACAGAAAAAAGGTAGAATAGGACAAAAAATATGATTGTTTAAAAAAGTATTATTAAAAAACATGAAAGCATGGCCACAACTATCAATGCCAAAAAAAGTCACGAATGAACAACCGGACAAAGTAAGTTATATAGTAATTGACAAAATAAGAAAGAGAAAACTTGAAAGTCATAACATTTTTTTTTATAAATTAACGTAAATCGAAATAAAATAGAGAAAAACAGTTAGACAAAATGAATTATACAGTAGACTTGTTTTAAAAACATTATGAAAAGACTGAGTTAACCATAATAACTGGGCAATTTGTACAAGAATTTTAAAAGATTGATAGCGGCTTTGGAAGCAGTTTTTCTGTCAAAGCTTAAACATTTATCCTAAAACATCTGATAATATCTTATCCTATAAAGTAGTAAATTTTTTTTATCTGAAGCTTAAAAGTTATTTAACCACTGAACCTATTGGTTTATCTATTGAAGGTAAGCTTAACATAATGGTTTTGCTATTTTGTTTTCAGATATAAGTAATTGGATAATTTAAATTTGTTTTTTTTTCTAGATCCACTTGATGCTAGGAGCTCACTATACTCTAACTCTAGTACAGCTGCTATGAAATAAATGTGAAACATTTGAAGACAAAACAATTAAACTAATTAAAAGGACAAAAATAGCAATTTACAGAAAATTGGTATGTTAATGTTTCATGTAAAACTGTAATTATCAAGTTTTACAAAACTGTTGGAAAATACTTATAGGCGCCAGACCCCTACCAAATTATTGAATTGTTTGGTGTGTTGGGGGTGGGGGGGTTATCTAGCTTAGGTGAGGTTAAAATGTGCATTGGGACATCTATGACTCTTGAGGGGATGATCCAGACAACCGTTGGCAATTTTTTTTTGAAGAATGTAAATGTTGGGGGGTGGGGGGGGGAGAGATTGTACTACACAGTAACATTTAAAGTAAAGTCTCAAAATGTAAAGGCATAAAAGAATGAGAGAAAGATATCAAGACAAGTTTTACAGTTTAGTTCTTAAGTTTTATAGTTTGGGATAATTACATCCATCTATTCCATGGCAATAACGAGACTTGTCCGCGGATAAAAAAATAATTATATGTTAAATTCCCAAAATATTTGGCTGGGGCAACATCATAGCTTTAAAAACCCTTATTGAACCACCCTCCAAAAAGGCTTGGATGTCCGTGAACATATTATCTATTTAATTTCTATTACATAATTTTGTGAAAATAAATGTTTTAAGCATGGTTTAGAATTGGTTTGAGTTCCTGAAATGATTATTCATTCATACCCTTTTAAAAAAAAATTTGGCCTTAATAATAATAAAATATATGTTTACCTGTCAGAAGGTTGTAATTCCAGCATAAAACCGCCACCAGGTAAGAATACTAAAATATAATAATTAAATTATGAGTTTCAAATTTTTAATAAACAAAGAAATATGTCTAGAATTGTAAAATATTAAAAATAATATTTAATTATTTAATAGTTAGCATTAAATAAACCATATTAATGGATATAGAATATACGTTGATATTGCTTTGTTTAAGAAGGTGAAGCTGACTTATAACATAATTTGTTTGCATGTTCGTCAGTACGACTGTAACTGCATGCGAAAACGAGGATCGTATAAGCTGCTTTTGAACTCAAGGGGGATTGGTGTCGCTTCGGGTGCAAGACCTTTTCACGCACCTTGAAACATATTTGGCTTTTAATTGTACGACCTTTTTCTAAAAGTTCTAAATCTGCATGAAAATGAGAAGTGCCTTTTTATAGGCCAAGGTATACCAATACTCTTACATCACTATTGATGTCACGAGCCTGACATCGTAGTAGTAAGTACAATTCATAATGTTAATAATTGATGTCATCCTTAATATTAAATAAAAAAGTAAATGAAAGTGTAAGTTAAAGAACTGTCTATTAATATCTTTTATATATTAACAAAACAAGGAATATTAAGTTTAAAAGTAGCGCAGCTTTAAGAGAAAAATAAGAACAGTAAAGAATATTTATACAAGAGAAAATGTTTTGAATTTTTGCATATTTGCTAATAAATCACTACAAATATGTTAAAATCTGCCAATAAAGAATGTAGATAATAGCTATTTATCGCATCGTATTATAGACAGCTTTTTTTGATATTATGATTGATTTTAAGATTTTTCGTAGAAAATCGTCTATAATACGATGCTACACATGATTTTAATTATAGTATAGCTGATAACCGGTTATAATCCAGCGGATATTATTCGGTTTCAAAGCCATACTGAAAGGAAAGTTGTTAGAACAGACGGACAGACCTTACTCAAATAGGGGTTGCACATGCTAAAAAGCAATCATGGAAAGTAATTATAAAAATACATTACCTAGAAAAAGATATAACACATTAAGAGTCTTCATTTTGTAGTAATAATAACTCATTTTAGTTTTTAGAAATATCACTTTTTAAAAGCGAAGCTTTTTGTTTATTCTAGTCACTTTAATAATTTTCCATATTTTGAAAAAAATTTTCTTTGCAGTTTTGAGGATATTTCAGTTTACTTTTTATCTTTTTAACCTCTCACATTTCTACGGCCAATCAATCCACTTTTGATACAATAGTCAAAAGATGAGTTTGCTATTTCATTGTATATATCTGAAAAATGCAAAATTTTATTAGTAAATTGTTATCATATCAATCTATCTTAAATTATAGACGAATATTTGGACCGACAGAATGACGGGAATCAGGGATGGAAGGGACATTAGGCTGTTTATTACACTTGGACCCAAAGTTTTAACTTTCTTTCTTAAAAGTTTGATTGGTTTGTTCATTACGTTTCCAACCGTTTCAATCACTAATTATAATCTACAGAAGGCAATGATAGTTTTAGTTTATAGTATTTTTCAAAACATACTCAAAATCTTAAACGATGGGTGATTTTGTAGAGAAATGTTACTGTTTTCAATATTTTCAAAATACTAAAATAACCCTAACAATATACAAATTTCCCTATATATTCAAACGACACACATATCAATTTTGGAAAGTAAATACTTTCCGGATTCCAATCCTTATGAGGAAGGTATTTTTAGAAAGGGGAAAATGTGTAGAAAACACCCATGTAAATTAGAAAATCCGCAGAAATCATTTTTAAAAGTTATTGGCAAACATTTGCAATGTTAATTTGCAAAATTAATTTTATGCCCTAAATGACATATTCTGAAATAAATCTTTTATGAAAGTTTATTATCTTTGAGTTTAGGACATGCTTAAGACGTAAAAAAATATTTTCAGTGTTACTTTTTTCGCCCTACATGTGAAAAAAGGCATTTCTCACATTTTATTATAGAAAATTGCATATAAACAAAATAATTTTTTTTTTCTACAGTCAACATAATAATTGGGATAAAATCTTTCATTTTAAATGTAGAAGTCAGATAAAGAATCCTTTTTAGAGCAAATATAGTGCAAAAAGTAACCAAGACGTTTTAGCAAAGTATGAATATC